>CM042410.1:5997734-6140234 GCA_023634145.1 Thymallus thymallus
AGAAGGAATTATAAAAGTTAGGATGCTGTATGTGACTGCTATGAAAGTGAACTGTGAGTGAGGCTGATCAGGGGTGTATTCATTACACCGATTGTGTTGAAAAACGATTATTCTTAAATGGAAGCAAACAGAACGAAATGGGGATGGACCTACTGTACCTGAATTTTTCCAATATAAACTTTAGTTTTAGTTGCAAAACTGTTCGACTAATGATTACCCACCAGATCAGCTAGATGCAAGCAAGAGTGTGCAAGGTGTCATTGAATGTGTCACTGTCTTTCACCTGATTACTCAAATGTGTCTCTCGACCTGTGCACCTGCTTTATACGCTTTCATTCGTAGTCTAGGTTGTAGCAACCTCATGATGGGTATAGGGAACATTAGAGTCTCATGTAGCAGCCTAAACCTATCAATGTTACATTGAACTGGGTGGATGGAATATGAATGACAGTCTTCCAACATGCTGTAATAGAAATAAGGCCAAGCTCATGAGAAAAATATTCCTCCCTAATCTTAAACGGCACTGACCGCCACTGATATGGATTCCCTCACACACACAATGCACTAATACTGTACACATCCACACACACACAAACACACACACAAACAGACAAAACACACACGCACAGATTCTCAATAGGATACACTTACTTACTCGTAGCGTATGTGTACACACATTCACCACCCGATGTTCCCTGACATCTTCACAACAAACTGATCTAACTTAGCACCAGGTGGTTTAAACCAGAAAGCTGTGGCTACAAAGCTGTTTACAGTTGATTCCCATTCACATGCTTATTGCTATGGAACACTCAGTCAGTGTGTGATACTACTCTTCCAAACAAGGTCACACTATCACATGTTTAAACTATGAACAGCAAAGCAACGCTGTTTATATTTATTTTTTATTGTGTTACTATTTTTATTTGCAAATTGTCTTCCTTTTTAACTGTACATTGTTGGGAAAGGGCTCGTAAGTTAGTATTTCACGATAAAGTCTACACCTGTTGTATTCGGTTTATGAGATTTGATTTGAACAAGGTTGCTATGGTTAATAGTTGTGGTTAAGGACAGAGAAAATGAATTTGTGACAGTCAGGGAGGGTTTGGAACTATGCCTTTTAATTTCAAAGGTCAAGCCTCCCACACAAACACAAACACTCAGAGCAGTGATAGCTCTCTCATCCCCCTCTCTCTGCCTCCTCATTCACCTCTCCCTCTCACCTTCCCCTCTTCTTCCTCTCTTCAACAGGCCAAGTGAGGTCACAGCCTAGCCACACAGTTACCCAGGCAACGCCTGATTGCTTTTCCCTGTCAAAATGGCAGCAATTTTATCCTTCATTATTCTTTGGCCTGATAGGCTATATCGCTTTAGTCTGTCTGTCTGTCTGTCTGTCTGTCTGTCTGTCTGTCTGTCTGTCTGTCTGTCTGTCTGTCTGTCTGTCTGTATGTCTGTCTGTCTGTCTGTCTGTCTGTCTGTCTGTCTGTCTGTCTGTCTGTCTGTCTGTCTGTCTGCCTGCCTGCCTGCCTGCCTGCCTGCCTGCCTGCCTGCCTGCCTGCCTGCTTGCCTGCCTGCCTGCCTGCCTGCCTGCCTGCCTGCCTGCCTGCCTGCCTGCCTGCCTATCACTATTAGCATTCTGAGAAATGTTTTCTTTATTTCCATCTAGGTATACCCTCTTTACAGCAGCAGAGTTTTGAAGACATAAGTTACATACTGTATACTAATGTGCCATTCATCTGGCTGCAGTCCATTACAATCATCCTGTCTGTTCCAAATGGCACCCTATTCACTATATTGTGAACTTATTTTGATCAGCTGTGTACTACACAGTCCAGGCATGCCGCTTGCAACACCAGGGTTGTGTGTTCGATTCCCAGTACGAAACAGTATGAAAAAGTATGCACTTACCACTGTAAGTCGCTCTGGAAATCGTGCATTATGTAAGGGATGGGTATTTAAGACACAGAACCTCATTGATCCTGTGTTTCTTGTTGTGTTATCATATGGGCCATATGTGTGCATGCTTTTCTCTTCTTCTCCATCGATGTTCTTCCTGTGCTATTGGTTTTGGCAAACACCCTTTGGAGCAGAGATCTATACTTTAAATAACATGTATTTCACACTGTTCTATCCTCTCTGACAGCAATTCTCTAGTGGCACATGCCTCATCCTCCTCTATCCTCTTATTGGCAAGAAATAAGCTCTATTGAACAAAGATAATATGCAGCCTTGGCATTTGCAGAGTTTTCTGTCTACAGGTGCCATATCTTAATTTGAGCCAGTATCACATAGCAGGACAATAATCGTGTAGCAACAGGAAATGTGAATTGACATTTTAGTTAGGGCAAATCGAGTCTGACATTTTAAAGTGGAAATTACAAACTTTAGAATCCTTTAAAAAAATTAAATACCCCATAAATATGATCAGATTAAGATCCGGCATCTATATCAAGATAACGTGCAGCCTTGTCAGTGTGAGAATATTCTTATTTTTTTGTATGTGTAGGATGGATAGTAGACGGTATGTGTAAGTGTCTATATTACGTCTGTGATCCTACACAATAATACAAGATTATGTTAAGTTCAGATGATGTTGAGTACAGGTGATGTTGAGTACATATGATGTTAAGTAAAGATGATGTTGAGTACAGGTGATGTTGAGTACATATGATGTTAAGTACAGATGATGTTGAGTACAGGTGATGTTGAGTACAGATGATGTTGAGTACAGGTGATGTTGAGTACATATGATGTTAAGTACAGATAATGCTGAGTACAGGTGATGTTGAGTACATATGATGTTAAGTACAGATGATGTTGAGTACAGGTGATGTTGAGTACAGATGATGTTGAGTACAGGTGATGTTGAGTACATATGATATTAAGTACAGATAATGCTGAGTACAGGTGATGTTGAGTACATATGATGTTGAGTACAGAAAAACAACATTGTTTCTTGCCATGCTTACCATGTTTTTAGAGTGAGTAACCAGGCTCAATACCTTCAATTATATACTAATTCACATTTCCGTCCCATTCTTTGAAAATGAAGTCAGTCACAAAGGGAGAGTAACATATTTGAAAGAGGAAATGAGCGGCTCCTTCTAGTTCTATAGTGGCAGGTGGTGTTTTGAGGGGGAGTCAGTTGGTAGGATTGGAATCCTAACTAATGGAATCCCAGTGCCTTTGTTTGTGTAGCATGACGGAGGACAAAGCTTACCACAAGTGGAGCTTAAAATTACATTTGGCAAAAAGTGAAGGCAGTTAGCTGGTTATAAATCCGACAGCCAGCAATACTGCTGGGGATGCCAGGGGAAGGGTATCGAGTGTTCTCACACAGACACACACACATACACACGCACGCATGCACGCACGCACACACGCACACACACAGACACACAGACACACGCACACAATCACACACCAGGAGAAAGAATGCATGGGAACAAGTTTTGGGCTGGGCTGTGCTGGCAGGAGGGGTGGAAGGGAGGGGAAGGGTGAGTGGTTTTGGGAGTGGGGGTTGTCGTTTCACCCTTAATTACCAGCTGCTTTCAGCTGCTTTGGCGTTTCACTCTTTGTTTCTGAGAAAGGGTAGAGAGAGAGAGAGAGAGACAAAGAGAGAATGATATCCGGAAGGAATCTGACGATCAGAGATTGAACAAGTATTTTCACCTGACTTCTTTAAAATCATTGACAAAGTTAGTGTACAAAAATGCACCGCAACATAATACATTATAGTACCAATAGTAAGCACCGCAACATAATACATTATAGTACCAATAGTAAGTAACCTGATCAAAGTGGAAGGGCTTCAAAATGACAGACAGCATGTGAGAGTCAGGATGCAAGCAATGAGACACATCCCCCATCCTCACACATTGCTGTCTAAGGTGGTGGGGGTCAGCCATGGGTCTGTTGCATGGGGCTGAGGTAGGAGATGGGTGCTGGCAATCTGGGAATAAAGCTGGGGCTGAGGGGGGATCTGGGAATAAAGCTGGGGCTGAGGGGGGATCTGGGAATAAAGCTGGGGCTGAGGGGGGATCTGGGAATAAAGCTGGGGCTGAGGGGGGATCTGGGAATAAAGCTGGGGCTGAGGGAGGATCTGGGAATAAAGCTGGGGCTGAGGGGGGATCTGGGAATAAAGCTGGGGCTGAGGGGGGATCTGGGAATAAAGCTGGGGCTGAGGGGGGATCTGGGAATAAAGCTGGGGCTGAGGGGGGATCTGGGAATAAAGCTGGGGCTGAGGGGAATCTGGGAATAAAGCTGGGGCTGAGGGGGGATCTGGGAATAAAGCTGGGGCTGAGGGGGGATCTGGGAATAAAGCTGGGGCTGAGGGGGGATCTGGGAATAAAGCTGGGGCTGAGGGGGGATCTGGGAATAAAGCTGGGGCTGAGGGAGGATCTGGGAATAAAGCTGGGGCTGAGGGGGGATCTGGGAATAAAGCTGGGGCTGAGGGGGGATCTGGGAATAAAGCTGGGGCTGAGGGGGGATCTGGGAATAAAGCTGGGGCTGAGGGGGGATCTGGGAATAAAGCTGGGGCTGAGGGGAATCTGGGAATAAAGCTGGGGCTGAGGGGGGATCTGGGAATAAAGCTGGGGCTGAGGGGGGATCTGGGAATAAAGCTGGGGCTGAGGGGGGATCTGGGAATAAAGCTGGGGCTGGGGGGGATCTGGGAATAAAGCTGGGGCTGGGGGGGATCTGGGAATAAAGCTGGGGCTGAGGGGAATTTGGGAATAAAGCTGGGGCTGAGGGGAATCTGGGAATAAAGCTGGGGCTGAGGGGAATCTGGGAATAAAGCTGGGGCTGAGGGGAATTTGGGAATTAAGCTGGGGATGAGGGCTGAGGGAGCTGGGGGGGATGAGGGGTCTGGTCAGGTGACTAGTAAATACGGTCTGCCTGTCCTTTCTCCTCCCTCAGCAGAGAGACATTTATGTTCCTGTGGATGTGGGAAATAGATCCCCAATCAGGCAGTCCTACACACCTATATTCCCTTTATAATGCTCTGGTCAAAAGTAGTGTACTATATAGGGAATAGGGTGCCATTTGGGACTATACTGAATGTAACAGGTCCATCCCCCTGACTGCACATACAGTGGCCTCTGGTACATACCTGCATAAGGTACACACACACACACATACACACATACACTCAACACACACACACACACACATACACACATGCACTCAACACACACACACACACACTCTCAACACACACACACACACACATACACACACACACACACTCTCAACACACACACACACACACTCTCAACACACACACACACATACATACACACACACACACACATACACACACACACACACACACACACACACTCTCAACACACACACACACACACTCTCAACACACACACACACACACATACATACACACACACACACACACACACACTCTCAACACACACACACACACAGGAGGCTGAAATATTTTGGCTTGGCACCTAAGACCTTTTCACAAACTTTGCACCATTGAGAGATCCCGTCGGGCTGTATCACTGCCTAATTCCATTCATCTGCTAAATCAATACATTTTTATTTGATTTGACACTCACACTCACACACACAACACACACCACACACCACACACCACACACCACACACCACACACCACACACCACACAATAAAACACTCACACACCAAACACCAAACACCACACACCAAACACCACACACCACACACCACACACACACACACACACACACACACACACACACACACACACACACACACACACACACATACACACACACACACACACACACACACAAACACCACACACCACACACCACACACCACAATACAACACACATACACACAACACACACCACACACCACATCATAGAATACAACACACACACACACACACACACACACACACACACACACACACACACACACACACACACACACACACACACACACACACACACACACACACACACACACATACCTACACACCATACAATACAATACTCACACACCACACAATACAACACACACAACAAACATGATACACACCACACCACACAATACAACATGTACACTCACACACCACACAATACAACATACACACACACAATACACACACACACACCTGTGGTGCTATACAGGGTTCACCAGGAAAAGAGACCTTGGTCTAAACATTGACTCCTTGTCAAAATAAAGGTTACATTTACATTAAAATAATACAAAATAAAAGCACATCCCCCTCCCTCCCACACACACACACACACCATCAGCAGCCAGAGGGTTTGTGTGAGGAGAGGAGAGCAGGTGTTTTCCCAGCAATACCTGTCAATTTCATCCTGGCCTCAAGAGGGTGAGTGCCGGATGAAATGACGAGTCACAGCGCTGGGGCCCATAAACATTTTACAAGGATGATTGCTTTACTGGTCCCAACCCGAGGAGAGGGAGAACACAATGTTTGTGTTCCAAATGGTACCCTATTCCCTATAGGGCTCTGGTCAAAGCTAGTACACTTTATAAGGTATAGGGTGCCATTTGGGATGCACACAATGAATCCAGACAGCAAGGTGGTGGAGCCATCACATCACAACAAGGCTATTGTAAATCATAGACATCTTATTGTCATAAATAGTGTTATCATAATATGGCTGTTTGATAGACACTATTATCCAAAGCCTCTGTTAATTATATGTGGCTCATGTGGGAATCAAACCTACAAAGTAGGAACAGCAAACTCCAGGCTATTGAGCCACTGGAAGTCACTGATGATCCTGTGTAGGTTAATATACTCACCACTAGTAGCCTACTTAAATAAAAAGTATTGTCAAGAGATGTGTTCAAATATACATTATTACAGTACCAAAGTGTTCAAGACCTTTCTCTGCAATTCATATTTATTATTACAGTACCAAAGTGTTCAAGACTTTTCTCTGCAATTCATATATATTATTACAGTACCAAAGTGTTCAAGACTTTTCTCTGAAATTCATATTTTTTTGGCCCAGTTCTTTGCCTTAGAAATGTAGACCTGGTCCAGGTGACCCAAAGCGGTGCATATATTGTTTTTGCCCCAGCACTACACTAGCCTGGGTTCCAGTCTGTTGGCTTCACACAGTACGTATCACCAGATCAACGATCCACCTCTAACCCTTCCTTTCTCCTCCCTGTTTCTTCATTGGGGCTCTTTCAGCTGAATCTCTTGGTTTCAATTAGAGTCTACTGTTTAGCTCCCACTCTGTTCAACGACATCTGCACCTGGCGGTATCACACACAGACACACACAAGCACACACAAACACACACACACAAACACACACAACACATTCCTCTCTCTCTCCGGGAGAAATTGTGGTAATTATACAAAGCCTTGTTAAACGCACAGCAGCAACCGGGTAAAGACCCAACACAGATGTTCTAGAGGAGTGGGTGGAAGAGGAGGTAGTGGAAAAACAGGTCTTCTTGTATCTCCTCCTACCCTGTCTTCCTGCTTGAGTCTCCCCCTATCCACCCCCTCTCTCTCTCTCTCCCTCTCTTTCTCTCTCTCTCTCTATCTCTCTCTCTCTCTATCCCTCTTGCTCGCTCTCCCTCTCCCTCTCTCTCTCTCTCTCTCTCTCACCCACCTAACTAATCACCGGTGACCTCCCCCACCTAACTAACCACCCGTGACCTCCCCCACCTAAGTAACCACCCGTGACCTGCCAAACCTAACTAACCATCTGTGACCTCCCATACCTCACCTCCCCCACATCACTTACCACCTGTGACCTCCCCCACCTAACTAACATCCTGTGTTCTCCCCCACCTAACTAACATCCTGTGTTCTCCCCCACCTAACTAACATCCTGTGTTCTCCCCCACCTAACTAACATCCTGTGTTCTCCCCCACCTAACTAACATCCTGTGTTCTCCCCCACCTAACTAACATCCTGTGACCTCCCCCACCTAACTAACATTCTGTGTTCTCCCCCACCTAACCAACATCCTGTGACCTCCCCACCTAACATCCTGTGACCTCCCCCACCTAACTAACCACCTGTGACCTCCCCCACCTCACTAACCACCTATGATCTCCCCCACCTAACTAACCACCCGTGACCTCCCTGTTGGCATCACGTCCTACTACTCCAGGTAAACCATTGTCATAGTTAAACAACCAAGCTGAATACATGTTAAATATGAAACATATCCTGAAACAACCCTGCTTTCAGGAGGTGATTGGTCATTCATAACCACACAGCCTGAACAGAGGCTGAACAGAGCCTGAACAGAGGCTGAACAGAGGCTGAACAGAGGCTGAACAGAGCCTGAACAGAGCCTGAACAGAGTCTAAACAGAGGTTGAACAGAGCCTGAACAGAGGCTGAACAGAGCCTGAACAGAGGTTGAACAGAGGCTGAACAGAGCCTGAACAGAGGATGAGCAGAAGCTGAACTGAGCATTAACAGAGCCTGAAAAGAGCCAGAAAAGAGCCTGAACAGAGGCTAAACAGAGCCTGAACAGAGCCTGAACAGAGGATGAGCAGAGGCTGAACTGAGCATGAACAGAGCCTGAAAAGAGCCTGAACAGAGGTTGAACAGAGGCTGAACATATCATTAAATAATGTGGATTGATTTTTGCACGGCGTCTCGGAGGAGGTCAAGGATGAGCTTGCCGCTCGGAGTTACCCACGGACCTTGATTCTCTTATTGCCCTGACGATTCTCATCGATGGGCGATTGCGGGAACGACAAGGGGAGAGGGAACTTCAGTTTGCGCACACATCCACCCGGACTCCGAGTCATTCCGGAAGTAGTACCATAGCTGAGATGACCCGAGAGTGCCCGACCTTCACTGAGTGTCACCGAAGTCGGCCGAGTCACCGCTTCCCAAGCTGATGCAGCTAGGCAGAGCGGGGCTGTCACCAGAGGAATGGCAGTACAGGACCAGTACTAAGAGGTGTCTGTACTGCGGGACTCTTGGTCATTTTGTGTCCACTTGCCTGGTAAAAGACCCGGCCCACTAGTAGGACTTTGTCCAATTCCCGTACATGCACCCCTTTTCATGTTATTCCCCGGTGGGGAGACCAGTCTAAATCGCTCCGGGTCCTCATTGACTCTGGGGCTGACGAGAGCTTCCTGGACGTCACCCTGGCTGCCGAGCTGAACATCCCCACTCAGCCCCTCTCCATAACACCACTCCCGTCAACCTACGGGTGTCCGGGAATCACAGCGAGATGATGCAGTTCCTGCTGATCAGATCCCCCCCAGATTCCCATGGTGTTGGGATTCTCCTGGCTCCAACATCACAATCCCCTCATCAACTGGACCACGGGGGCCATTATGGGCTGGAGTCTGTTATGCCTTGCCCATTGTCTGAAGTTGTCGCAGCCTGCCCCGGGACGTCTTCCTGGGGGATCGGAGGCTCCCCCGGATCTCTCTTCCATTCCAGGACCTCCAGGAGGTGTTCAGTAAGGACCAGGCCACTTCCCTTCGGCCGAGACCATCCTTCCCACCTCGTGACTGGTGACGGCCCTCAGCTGGGGTATAGGAAAACTGATCCGGGAGGCGCAGCGGTCTCAGCCGAACCTTGGAGGGGGCCCTGATAACCGGATGTTTATTCCTGACGCTGTCCGCTCCGCAGGCCTGGAGTGGGCCAATTCCTCCAGGCTTGCCTGCAATCCAGGTTCTCGCCAGACACTGGCCTTTGTGTGTCAACGCTTTTGGTGGCATTCCATGTTCCGGATGTGGCCGCGTTTATCGCCGCCTGCACGGTCTGTGCACAAAGCAAGACTCCAATAAGAATTTGTTCATATCTAACATGCCTAGTTAAATAAAGGTTAAATAAAAAATACAAATAAATACAAATAGAAATGGTGGTGGCAGCATCATGCTGTGGGGATATTTTTCAGCAGCAGGGACTGGGAGACTTAAGTCAGAGAGGTTCTGGGTCCTTGCGCCCTGGCTGTCTCTATAACACTAATCTAACCATGTCTCTATAACACTCCAAACACACTAATCTAAACATGTCTCTATAACACTCCAAACACACTAATCTAAACATGTCTCTATAACACTCCAAACACACTAATCTAACCATGTCTCTATAACATTCCAAACACACTAATCTAACCATGGCTAAATCAGCCTGTACAACACTATCTAAACTCCTTGTTCTAACCATGGCTAAAGCAGCCTTTACAACACTCTCTAAACTCCTTGTTCTAAGCATGGCTAAAGCAACCTTTACAACACTCTCTAAACTCCTTGTTCGATCCATCGCTAAAGAAGCCTGTACAAAACTCTCTAAACTCCTTAATATATATAAAAAACATTTTTTTTTTTTTAAATACAAATAAATAAATACACAGTTGAGGTCGGACGTTTACATACACCTTAGTCAAATACATGTAAACTCAGTTTTCAAAATTCCTGACAATTAATCCTAGTAAAAATTGTCTTAGGTCAGTTAGGATCAGCACTTTATTTTAAGAATGTGAAATTTCAGAATAATAGTAGAGAGAATTATTTATTTCAGCTTTTATTTCTTTCATCACATTCCCAGTGGGTCAGAAGTTTACATACACTAAATTAGTATTTCGGTAGCACTGCCTTTAACTTGGGTCAAATGTTTTGGGTAGCCTTCCACAAGCCTCCCACAATAAGTTGGGTGAATTTTGGCCCATTCCTCCTGACAGAACTGGTGTAACTGAGTCAGGTTTGTAGGCCTCCTTGCTCGCACACGCTTTTCAGTTCTGCCCACACATTTTCTATAGGATTGAGAAAGTATGGTTGGGGTCATTGTCCGTTTGAAAGACCCATTTGCGACCAAGCTTTAACTTCCTGACTGATGTCTTGAGATGTTGCTTCAATACATCCACATAATTTTCCTTCCTCATGATGCCATCTATTTTGTAAAGTACACCAGACCCTCCTGCAGCAAAGGCCCCCCACAGCATGATGCTGCCACCCCCGTGCTTCACGGTTGGGAAGGTGTTCTTCCGCTTGCAAGCCTTCCCCTTTTTTCTCCAAACATAATGATGGTCGTTATGGCCAAACAATTATATTTTTGCTTTATCAGGCCAGAGGCCATTTCTCCAAAAAGTACGACCTTTGTCCCCATGTGCAGTTGTCAACCATAGTCTGACTTTTTTATGGCGGTTTTGGAGCAGTGGCTTCTTCCTTGCTGAGCGGCCTTTCAGGTTATGTCAGTATAGGAGTCGTTTTACTGTGGATATATATACTTTTGTACCTGTTTCCTCCAGCATCTTCACAAGGTCCTTTGTTGTTCTGGGATTGATTTGCACTTTTCGCACGAAAGTACGTTCATCTGTAGGAGACAGAACGCGTCTGCTTCCTGAGCGGTATGACGGCTGCGTGGTCCCATGGTGTTTATACTTGCATACTATTGTTTGTACAGATGAACGTGGAACCTTCAGGCATTTGGAAATTGCTCCCAAAGATGAACTAGACTTGTGGAGGTCTATAATTTTTTTTCTGAGGTCTTGGCTGATTTCTTTTGATTTTCCCATGATGTCGAGCAAAGAGGCACTGAATTTGAAAGTAGGCCTTTAACTACATCAACAGGTACAGCTCCAAATTACTCAAATGATGTCAATTAGCCTATCAGAAGCTTCTAAATCCATTACATTATTTTCTGGAATTTTTCAAGCTGTTTAATGGCACATTCAACTTAGTGTATGTAAACTTCTGACACACTGGAATTGTGATATAGTGAATTATAAGTGAAATAATCTGTGTGTAAACAATTGTTGGAAGAATTACTTGTGTCATGCACAAAGTAGATGTCCTAACCAACAAGCCAAAACTATAGTTTGTTAACATGAAATCTGTGGAGTGGTTGAAAAATGAGTTTAAATGACTTCAACCTAAGTGTATGTAAACTTTCGACTTCAACTGTATAATTCACTATATCACAACACCCTTGTCAGACCATCTTTCTTTAGACTTGAAGAGATTAGTTCAGACTAATCAGAGAAAAGTAGGGGATCTATTCAATCCGCATCTACACTGTTGCGAAATTCAACTTTACTGCGTGTTTGATATTTAAAGGCAATGTAGACAGTCCAGATCACAGAGCTGTTGTCCTGGACGAAGAAAGGCTAGCAAGGCTGTAATGTTTCAGAGCTCCCTCCCAATGGGAATATTTCAATTGCATCCTCCTCACGTCCTCTCTCCTCACGTCCTCTCTTCTTGTCTCCTCGTCTCCTCGTCTCCTTCTCAAAACACACAGGAGGAAAAGGTCAAAGGGGAGGAACCTCTGGCTTTCTCATCCAATGGATTCTGAGAAGGAGACGAGGAGAGAGAGGACACATGTAGGATGTAATTGAGATATTCCTTGTGTGTAAGGGAACAACACTCCATTGCCCAAGTTGACAGACTTCAGATGGCAGCATTGTAAGGATCCTTGGGAATAGGACACGACTTAAAATAGTGATTTTAATCAAAATAGTATCCGGTCTGTAATGTCTTTCAGCTCCCTTCTGTGTTTAAGACAACAGCACTCTCTATAGCCTTCATACTATACATGTTGGTGAGATGCTTTAAAGACCATTGGGGTCCACAGTGTACTAGGCTACAATTCCACTCAATAACAGCTAAGCACAGGACATAAACCGAGCTAAATTGTGCTACGTACTACGATCTCACCCGTTCGGAAAGGCACTGTAAGAATTAATAGAATAATTGATCAATCCAAAGCTGTGATTAGTTCGGTGAGAAATCAATAGCTACTGGAGGAAACACTATACACTTTATTACACAGTATGTTTGTCTTCCTGAAAACGCTGAAAGGAGTCGGTGAGTTCACACACACACAATACAGCTTTACCTACCAACAAACACACCCACTCTACACTGTTGTGTGGATCTGCATGTGTGCGTGTGTGGCTGTGTGTGTTTCTGCATGTGTGTGTTTCTTTGGTGTAGAGCAGTACAGAGCGGTGGGTTCAAACAGTAGCGTCATTGATGGGGAGAAATTCTCCCTGCTCCACGGTACGGTACGGACGATGGGGTATATTTTTAGACATGGTGAATATAGGGAAGCTATTCACTCAGTCAGTCATCTCTTATTCCTCTGTGCAGACCAGGCTTGTGCGACATTGAGGCAGACAGGCCGATCACCTCACAATGGAACTCGTAAAATTATAATACCGTGATGATGCTGCTCGAAAGGCCAGCAGTTAAATTGAGGATGACGTGAGAGAAACACAGAGAGAGAGCTAGATAGATAAAGAGAGACAGAGAGATAAAGAGAGACAGAGAGTTACAGAGAGAGAGAGAGATACAGAGAGAGAGAGAGAGAGAGAGAGAGAGAGAGAGAGAGAGAGAGAGAGATAAAGAGAGCAAGAGAGATAAAGAGAGACAGAGATAGAGAGAGAGAAAGAGAGAGAGATAAAGAGAGCAAGAGAGATAAAGAGAGATATATATAGATAAAGAGAGAGAGAAAGAGAGATAAAGAGAGATAGAGAGACAGATATAGAGATAGAGAGAGAGAGAAAGAGAGAGAGAGAGAGAGAGAGAGCGAGAGAGAGATAAAGAGAGCAAGAGAGATAAAGAGAGACAGAGATAAAGAGAGAGAGAGAGAGAGAGATAAAGAGAGAGAGAGAGAGAGAGAGAGAGAGAGAGAGAGAGAGAGAGAGAGAGAGAGAGAGAGAGAGAGAGATAGAGAGAGACAGAGAGAGAGAGAGAGAGAGAGAGAGAGAGAGAAAGAGAGAGAAAGAGAGAGGGAGAATGTAAAAAATGTAGTCCGGGGCTTTGAGGACCTATCTGAAATAGAAAGGCTGCCAATCCTTTTAGAGGAAGACTCTCTCTCTCTCTCTCTCTCTCTCTCTCTCTCTGATCTCTCTCTCTGATCTTGAGACAGTGGTTAAAGGCTATTTAAAGGAGAGGGGTTCAAAGGGAAGATGAACAAACATAACAACCTGCTACTTAAAACAGGTCAATAACTTCAATCAGCTCCTTTACATCTTAAATAGGAAAGAGGTACTTGAAAGGTAATGAAAAAGTGATGTTCCCATGAGTTCCTGCTTGTGTTATAAAACAACTTTCCACTGAACTGACATGGTATGTCAACATCAACATCAATATTCACTGAACTGACATGGTATGTCAACATCAACGTCAATATCCACTGAACTGACATGGTATGTCAACATCAACATCAATATCCACTGAACTGACATGGTATGTCAACATCAACATCAATATCCACTGAACTGACATGGTATGTCAACATCAACATCAATATGGGGGACTCATCCATATGACTATATAATAATAGTCTAGGCTATTTACCTATTTCTTTGTTAATCTTTCACATGGTCACTAAAAGGCCTTATCAATGGCGATTGCATTTAACAAATGTGAATGCAATGTGTGTATACAAATATTTCTATGTTGAAGACAAAAAAAGGAACTAGATTGACTTCAGGAGAACCTTCAGGAGAACCAAGGCCCAACTGACTGCAGTCCCTATACAGGGGATGAATGTGGAAATAGTTGGGTCATACAAGTTCCTGGGAGTCCATTTGGACAACAGGCTGGAATGGGCTGGTAACACCAGGGCTCTGTACAAAAAGGGCCAGAGCCGACTCTACTTTCTGAGGAGGTTGAGGTCCTTCAACGTTTGCAGAAAACTACTGCATACCTTCTACCAGTCTGTGGTGGCCAGTGCTATCTTTTTTGCAGTGGTGTGCTGGGGAGCAAACATTAAAGCCAGTGATGCTTCTCGGGTAAATAAGCTGATCAGGAAGGCTAGCTCTGTCTTGGTGATGAGCCTTGACACTCTAGAGGAGGTGGCGGAGAGACGGATCCTGGCCAAACTGCTGGCCATCATGGACAACGTCACACACCCTCTGCATGCCATGGTTATGACGCAGAGGAGCACCTTCAGTCACAGACTGATCCCACCACGGTGTGCCAGAGAGCGCTACAGGAGGTCCTTCCTGCCGGCGGCTATTAGACTATATAATGCCTCACCGGGGTGCCGTGCCGTCGGCAACATAGATCTGGAACTGTGGGGGTGCTAGGCCCTAGTTTAACAATTATGCATCCATCCGTGAGTAACTCTGGTCCGTAATCACTCATTCACTCAGGACCTATTTATTCATGCAGGTCTGTATATACATACTCATGTACAGTTGTTATATCATATCACGTGCAATATTGCAAGTAATTCTTGGACCTAACTTACTAAGGCATTCACTCAGGAATGCATATTAGTATCCTGTCAGTTGCACCTTTCCTCATTGCTTTTAGTATATCGAATGTGCAATACGTGCAGTTATCTGTGATTCAACCCTGCGCACTAAAGACTGTATTTTAAGGGAATTACTATTATTACCCCAAGTGATATCATACACACATTTAGCTATTAAAGTATCTCTTCCTGTCATTTACCTGTACAGTTTATGTAACCATGCAAGTATTCACTTATCTGTAAATATAACTGTATGAATGAATATAACTGTTCATTTGGCCAGTTTGTCTATTAAGTAAACTATTATTACCCTCGCTCATATCATATGCATTTTTAGCTACTGAGGTATTTCTCTGCCATCGACCTGTTTAGTATAGTTAACCATCCAACATCCACCAATGTATAGTGTACATGCAATGTCTTTTTATAGCTTTTTTTGCACTCCAGATATCTTGTATTTCTATACTTTTTCATACTGCCGCTCTATGTATCATGTACCGTGTATCTGTCTTTTGTGTACCTTCGTTGTGGCATTTTGCACCTGCCCTGTGTTTTGTTTTGTAGCTGCTTGACATCAATAAAGTTCCTTATGCTGAGCTGTGTCTCTAAAGGTTGTTATCAGTGACCATTCAGCCAGGTATTACTAGTACTACTACTACTACTGGCACAGAGTACTACCACTACCGTAGTATATAGATAGTAGTGCTAGTATAATGTCATTATGCTGTCCCCCACAGTGACTGTTCAGCCAGGTATTACTACTACTACTACTACTACTACTACTACTACTACTACTACTACTAAAGTATCTATCTATCTATCTATCTATCTATCTATCTATCTATCTATCTATCTATCTATCTATCTATCTATCTATCTATCTATCTATCTATCTATCTATCTATCTATCTATCTATCTATCTATCTATCTATCTATCTATCTATCTATCTATCTATCTATCTATCTATCTATCTATCTATCTATCTATCTATCTATCTATCTATCTATCTATCTATCTATCTATCTATCTATCTATCTATCTATCTATCTATCTATCTATCTATCTAACTACTATTTAATAAACTATATTCAATGGATAGGACAGACAACCATGCCTCCTGCCATTGGACCTACATGTGCACACATTGCCTCGTCCTCATGGAACAAGAGATGTGATTTATGATATCATGCTTCTGACCCCATCCTATTTAGAAATATTGTTAAGGTTTAAAACAAATATTAAACGTTATTCAACTTATTAGAAAGATTCACCATCCATGGGTTTATGTTGAGAAAGTACATGGCTCGAATGCAATTGCATCTGTTATTATTTGAGAAGAGAAGATAAGATCTGTAAGATGGTTCCATGATGTTTCTAAAACATTCTATTTGGGAGCAGTAGAACGGCGAGTGGACATTCTCCCATTCTTTTTATAGTGGATCTTTATCCGGCTCCTGAGAAATGTTTGGAT
The DNA here is from genome assembly GCA_023634145.1 of Thymallus thymallus. Lineage (NCBI taxonomy): Eukaryota > Metazoa > Chordata > Actinopteri > Salmoniformes > Salmonidae > Thymallus > Thymallus thymallus. The sequence continues at coordinate 6,014,392 of CM042410.1, forward strand.
GTGCGTAAAACCCTCCATAGTCTAAGTTGCCTTGTATGTATTATACGCCCACAGGGAGCAAATATGGTGCCTGTAACAATATTTAGACATAGCTTACTTAAAACAAGTTGTTAAGTTTTATTAGAAATTGATTAGAATTATACTTTTTAGGCCAATAGCCGAGTTAATTAAATCTTGTCCATGTCCAGATTGCAATTTACAGTAGGCCTAGCCCTTATATCCATTTACAGTAGGCCTAGCCCTTATATCAATTTACAGTAGGCCTAGCCTTTATATCAATTTAAAGTAGGCCCGGCTCTTATATACATTTACAGTAGGCCCGGCCCTTATATCAGTGTGAAACCTATAGCCTATGTTTAACAATGTTTACCATATTGAAGCAATGCATTTAGAACAATGTGGACTGCAAAAGTAACATTTCTTTAGCAAATACATCCTATTTAACGAACTAAGCTATAAAGGACTAACATTAAACATGAAGTTGGTGAGAACACAATACATTAAAGACTGTAAATACACAACTTGAAGCAACCACATGGTTAGCCATGGAGCTAGTTCTGATTGGCCAGTGAAGGGCAATTTAAATTAATTAATTAATTAGGGCCGAATCTATGCAATTCACATGACTGGGAATACAGATACACATCTGTTAATCAAATATACCTTAATAAAAAAAAAAGGTAAGGGCGTGGATCAGAAAACCAGTCAGCATCTGGTGCGACCACAATTTGTCTCATCCCCTTCGCATGGAGTTGATCAGGCTGTTGATTGTGGCCTGTGGAATGTTGTTCCATTCTACTTCAATGGCTGTGCGAAGTTGCTGGATATTCGCCCGTAACTGGAACACGCTGTCGTACATGTCGATCCAGATTATCCCAAACATTTTTTTAATTTGTTTAAATTTCACCTTTATTTAACCAGGTAGGTCAGTTGAGAACAAGTTCTCATTTGCAACTGCGACCTGGCCAAGACAAAGCAAGGCAGTGCGACAAAAAACAACACAGAGTTACACATGGGAAATAAACAAACGTACAGTCAATAACACAATAGAAAATCTATATACAGAGTGCAAATGTAGTGCAAAATGCAGAAAGGTTAGGAAGACAATAAATAGGCCATAGTGGCGAAATAAATTACAGATTAGCATAACCATAATGATATCATAATCATAAGCTTGTAAGCTATGGAAGAACTGGGACATCTTCAGCTTCCAGAAATTGTGTACAGATCCTTGTGACATGGGGCCATGCATTATCATGCTGAAACATGAGTTGATGGCGGCTGATAAATGGCCCGACAATCGCCCTCAGGATCTTGTCACAGTATCTATGTGCATTGAAATTGCCATTGAAATTGCCATCGATAAAATGCAATTGTGTTCGTTGCCTGTAGCATATCCCTGCATATACCATGACCCCACCGCCGCCACCATGGGACACTCTCTTCACAATGTTGACATCACCAAACCGCTAACCCACACAACGCCATGCACCCTGTCTGCCATATGCCCGATACAGTTGAAACTGGGATTCATCCGTGAAGAGCCCACATCTCCAGCGTGCCAGTGGCCATTGAAGGTGAGCATTTGCCCACTGAAGTCGGTTATGAAGCCGAACTGCAGTCAGGTCAAGACCCTGGTGAGGACGACGAGCACCTAAATTAGCTTCCTGAGACAGTTTCTGAGTTTGTGCAGAAATTATTTGGTTGTGCAAACCCCCAGTTTCATCAGCTGTCCGGGTGGCTGGTGTCAGATGATCCCGCAGGAGAAGAAGCCAGATGTGGAGGTCCAGGGTTGGTCTGTGGTTGTGAGGCCGGTTGGACGTACTGCTAAAATCTCTAAAATGACGTTGGATGTGGCTTATAGAAACATCTTAGGAACTGAGGAGAGTAGAAAACCTGGTTCTGAGGAAACATGCTCATTAGGAACTGTTCTACAACACCATATGAAGCTGAACCTTCATTTTCCCCAGCAAGCACACCTCAATTTATAGCTTTGACTGACAGCTGATGGACAGATATTGCCATAATATTGATTTACTACCAACAGAGTTAACAAAGCCTTCACTAAAAATAACTGCATGACGACTTAACAATTAAAAAGCATTTTGAAATGGTTGGTCTACCCATGTCTACCTTTACCCAAGGGGCTTCCTCTCTGGCCATCAAAAATCACTTATTTCATTCGGAGCCCTGATTTGATTTGATCCCAGATTATTATTATTAGATTATTATTATTTTATTTTACAAATTAATTGAGTGGAGTCTGATGGCTGATGTAAGATGTCACTGCAAATAAAAGCTTATTTTATAGACAGACAGACAGACAGACAGACAGACAGACAGACAGACAGACAGACAGACAGACAGACAGACAGACAGACAGACAGACAGACAGACAGACAGACAGACAGACAGACAGACAGACAGACAGACAGACAGACAGACAGACAGATAGATAGATAGATAGATAGATAGATAGATAGATAGATAGATAGATAGATAGATAGATAGATAGATAGATACTTTATTGATCCCCGAGGGGAAATTCCTTGGTCAAGCAGCTAAGAAAAAAACACAGGGCAGGTGCAAAATGAACAGGTAAGTGAATATTTTGCATGGTTAAATTAACTGTACAGGTAAATATACAGTTCAATTTACAGGTAAGTGAATATTTGCATGGTTACATTAACTGTACAGGTAAATGACAGGAAGAGATACTTAAATAGCTAAATGTGCGTATGATATAATTTAGGGTAATAAAAATACCTTAAAATACAGTCCTTAGTGCAGGGTTTAATTACAGATAAATGCGCGTATTGCACATTCGAAATACTAAAAGCAATGAAAAAAGATACTGACAGGATATTAATATGCAGTCCTGAGTGAATGACTAAGTAAAAGTCCATGAATTACTTACAATATTGCATGTGATATGATATAACAACTGTACATGAATATGTATATACAGACCTGAATGAATAAATAGGTCCTGAGTGAATGAGTGACTACAGACCAGAGTTACTCACGGATTGATGCAAAATTGATAAAATAGGTCCTAACACCCCAACAGTTCCAGGTCTATGTTGACGACGGCACGGCACCCCGGTGAGGCATTAAATAGTATAAAAGCCGCCAGCAGGAAGGACCTAATGTAGTGCTCTCTGGCACTGGAGAAGTAAAAAAATATAACCCTCACAGTACAACCTGTGTTGTCCAGGTGAGAGTAGGCCCTCTGCAGAAGGTAGATGATTGCATCATCCACCCTGATGTTGCGCTGGTATGCAAACTGCAGGGGGTTCAGTGATGTACACACCAGGGGTCTGAGGTGAGCGAGGACTAACTTTTCCAGGGTCTTCATGTTGTGGGATGTTAGCGCTACAGGTCTGAAGTCATTCAGGACAGTGGGGTGCGCCTACTTGGGCACTGGGACGAGGCAGGATGTTTTCCACAGCACAGGGACCCTTTCCAGGCTCAGGCTAAGGTGGATGGGTCGCTGGAGTATTCCACACAGTTGATCAGCACAGACCCTAACCACCCTTGGGCTGATGCCATCAGGGCCCACCGCTTTCCACTGATGTAGTCTCTCCAGCTCTCTCTTCACTTGGTTGGTGGTGAAAGCCAGTCCAGGTAGGGAGGTGGGGGGAAGGGGGGTGTTGAGGATCAGTCCAGTCCAGAGAGGTGCTGTGAGCAGAGTGGGGGTGGGACAGCCGTGAGGGTGTGTGGCCTGGGGAGCTGGATGGGAGTTGGTCAGGGCCAGTATCGAACCTGTTAAAAAATTGGTTTAGCTCATTGGCTCTGTCCTGGGTCCCCTCCGTCTGCTTGACTTTTTGAAGCCAGTGATATTTCTCATACCCTTCCACACCTCTCTCACCTGGTTCTGCCTCAGCTTGTCTTTCATCTTCTCCTTATACCTTCTCTTCCCCTCAGCAATCTGCAACTTCAGCTCCCTCTGGACACATTTCAATTTGTCCTTGTCCCCCTCCTTGAAGGCCTTCTTCTTCTCATTCAGCAGGGCCTTCAGGTTGCTGGTGACCCAGGGTTTATATTTGGAAAACAGCGTACCTTCCTGGTGGGTACAGTGTTGTCTACACAAAAATGTATAGTCCGTTATGCAGTCAGTAAGTCCATCGATGTCCTCTCCATGAGCCTCACAGAGTACATCCCAGTCTGTTGTTTCAAAGCAGTCCTGTAGGGCCTCATTCGCCTCCGGAGACCATCGCCTTATGGTCCTAGTGGTCGCAGGCTGCTGTTGGACCATAGGCCTGTAGAGTGGGGAGAGGTGGACAAGGTTGTGATCCGATCTACCGAGGGGAGGGTGTGCAGTGGAGTTGAATGCATCCTTCACATTAGCATAAAACAAGTCCAGAGTTTTATTATTCCTAGTTGGGCACTTCACAAACACTTTGAACGTGGGCAGCGTATAAGAGAGAGATGCATGGTTAAAATCCCTCGAAATGGCAAAGAAAGCACTGGGATGCGCTGTCCTTAACCTCGCAATAACAGAGTGGATGACATCACATGCTGTGTTTGCGTCAGCGGAGGGCGGGATGTAAACAATAACAGCAATGGCCACCGTGAATTCCCTCGGCAAATAGTAGGGTCTCAGGCTAACGGCTAACAGCTCAATGTCCGGGCTACAAAACTCTTCCTTAAGAGTAATATGGCTCGGATTATACCATCTGTTGTTAACTACTAAAGCCAGCCCCCCTCCCTTACTCTTACTGCAAGAAACGCTATCCCTGTCCGCTCTGTTGGTCCGGAAACCGCCGATAGTGACGTTCTCTATGGGGATGTTATCATTCAGCCATGTCTCAGAAAAACACAATAGGCTCGCTTCCCGGTATTCTCTTTGTCTATGAACCAAACCCTGAAGCTTGTCCATCTTGTTATGCAGCGATCTGACGTTGCCCATAATGATAGACGGTATATCCGGCTTGTACTTCCTTAGCTTTGCCTTACACTTCAATCCCGCCCTGCGTCCACGCCGTCGCCTTTTCAACTCATCCGGAATATCAAACTTTTCCCTGGGGTGCAGCAACGCTGCTTGTGCTAAATCCAGGAGCTGGGCTTGGTTAGAAATAGTTGAAGACTCGCGTGTAGGTTCGGCGCTGAGAAAAATAAAAAGTGCCTCAGTGATAAAAAGGACCTTTAAAACCTTCCTAAAACAGTAGCACTCCATAATCCTGAACTATTATTGTTGTTCTGAAATCTACATTTTTATGGACTGAATCATTTTACCTAGTTAAATGGCATATCTAATATGGCCGCCCAAGTCACATATAACTAAAGTGGTTAAATGTTAATATTTTTGCATATTCTAATGAAAACATGTTTTCTTTCTAAGTCGAAATCTAGAAGCAACAAAATACAATAAACTAATACATCCCTCAGTTAAGCACCTTCTACCTTTTTATTGAAACAGTGCTGAAGTGCATCTAGGTAGTACACTCCCATTCTATTAATATAAAAATAGCTACATTTATCTGTTACTTAGAGCAGTGTATTGTAGACCAATGAGAAACGGTATAATCAAGGTCTCCAGCTTCTGAAATAATATGTTTTTCTGCTACACGTCCACAGTATAACAATGGTATACGAATGCACCCTGCAATTTTCTGTTGTCACCAACCCCCTCCAACCAGCAAATTACTGAGGTATTAGTATCAAACTTTTAGCACATCCCGTTGTCTGTATGTGCAGGGGTTTCCATAGTAACCACAGACACATAAAGAAAGTAGTCCCTGTCTGTTGGTGACGGTGGGTACTGAGATGAGGCGAGGCAAAACACGGATAAACTGATCTATAAATCACCTAAACTTGTCCCAAACAATAACACTTTTAATTTATGAGAGAGTGAGAGAGAGTGAGAGAGAGTGAGTTGTGAATATATCTGCACAGAACCTACTTAATCCACCTGCTCATGTTCTCTCTGTATGTGTGTGTATGTGTATGTGTATGTGTATGTGTATGTGTGTGTGTGTGTGCACGCATTCCAACACTGAAAACAGTCATACATTCCAGCATCTATCATTTAATAACTTTTTTATGAAATTTCCCCCCCGGGGGATCAATAAAGTACCTATCTATCTATCTATCTATCTATCTATCTTCTTTACAGTGCTCTTCCGCAGACTAAAATCCCATCTAATTGACACGATAAATGATAAAAGACTTAGTCCTAAGAAGACAACCGTCCTCTCTCTCTCTCTCTCTCTCTCTCTCTCTCTCTCTCACTCTCTCTCTCTCACTCTCTCTCTCTCACTCTCTCTCTATAATCCTAGAGAGGAACAAGGCTCTGAGGGGGAAACTCCCTAGAGGCAGGAACCTAGGAAGAAACCTAGAGAGGAACCAGGCTCTGAGGTGTGGCTAGTCCTCTTCTGGCTGTGCTGGGTGGCAATTATGAGAGTACATGGCCATTGTGGCCTTTCAAGTTGAAGTGAAATAACAGCCACCACTTTACTCTGGCGTTGTTTCTTCCTTTTCAGTGCCAGATACGTTGGCAGGAAGTTAGGTTCTATCAGCCCTCGCTGTTCGTTCAACGTGAACAAAGAATCTCCAGCTGTGTTGTCACTTGGATTATATTTTTCCTCCCATCCTTCTCCTTCTCCTCGGCTTTTCACTGGGCTGTTAACACAGACTGTTAGACTTGGCTTTCACTGTGCTGTTAACACAGACTGTTAGACTTGGCTTTCACTGTGCTGTTAACACAGACTGTTAGACTTGGCTTTCACTGTGCTGTTAACACAGACTGTTAGACTAGGCTTTCACTGTGCTGTTAACACAGACTGTTAGACTTGGCTTTTACTGTGTTGTTAACATAGACTGTTAGACTTGGCTTTTCACTGTGCTGTTAACGTATCCTGTTCGTTGGGAGCTTCATGAAATTGGTTCCCATGGCCGAGCAGCCACACACAAGCCTAAGGTCACCATGCGCAATGCCAAGCTTCGGCTGGAGTGGTGTAAAGCTCCATTGAACTATGGAGCAGTGAACTGTTCGTCGGGAGCTGGGTTTGGTGGATCCAGGAGAACGTTTCCTGCCCAAATGAATAGTGGCAACTGTAAAGTTTGGTGGAGTAGGAATCATGGTCTGGGACTGTTTTTCATGGTTCAGGCCCCTTAGTTCCATTTAAGGGAAATCTTAATGCTACAGCATACAATGACATTCTAGACGATGTGCTTCCAACTTTTTGGCATCAGTTTGGGGAAGGCCCTTTCCTGTTTCAGCATGACAAAGCCCCCGTTGACAAAGCAAGGTCCATACAGAAATGGCATTTTCTAACTGCTGTAGAATGTGGAGCAGTTCATTCATTCATTCATTCATTTGATTGTTCGTTCATTCCTTCATTCATTTGTACATTTGTGCATTAATTCATTCACAATTGCATTGAATAACAAGATATGTATGGAGATTCTCTAACAGTAGTATCTATCATTTAATAACTTCCCCCTTCAGAACTAGACCTGTCTAACAGTAGTATCTATCAATTAATAACTTCCCCCTTCAGAACCAGACCTGTCTAACAGTAGTATCTATCAATTAATAACTTCCCCCTTCAGAACCAGACCTGTCTAACAGTAGTATCTATCAATTAATAACTTCCCCCTTCAGAACCAGACCTGTCTAACAGTAGTATCTATCAATTAATAACTTCCCCCTTCAGAACCAGACCTGTCTAACAGTAGTATCTATCATTTCATAACTTCCACCTTCAGAACCTCTGAACCTGTAGACATATATATATTTGTATATATCCCCATGACATAACTATTACACGCTCTGGTGACCTTTTAATATATCAGAGTCTTAAACAGTCTGCTCAAGTTTAGTGACTTAAGTTTAGAAGACCACTAGAAAGTCTGCATCAGTGTTTCAGCTAAAGAAGGAAAGAGAGAGAGATGGAGTGAGAAATCTAAAGCTTTCAGAGTCTGCGTCCCAAATGGCACCCTATTTCCTATTTAGTGTACTACTTAGGACACTATATACTGTACGGTGCCATCTGGGTGGTGCCCTGTAGAATGCCTTGAGAGTGACAGACACTTTCTAGTCAGGCCCTGGTTCCATTCAGGTCCTCCCTGCCTACCTAACATCACCCATCACCCAGCCTCCTAACCCAGAGCCCCCTGACTTACCCCTGCACCCCAGTCTAAACCCAAACTTCCCCAGGGCAGACACTCGCTAGTAAGGCCCTGTTCCCATTCAGCCCTGCCTCATGTCTACCTCATCCCTGCCTCCCCCAGCCTTATCACATGTGACAGTGCACAAAATTCACCTCTATACCTGACGAAGTGAAAGGACGGGAGAGTTCTATATTGGCACTCGTATCACTCAGACCTACATTTGTTTACAATCTGTTTGGTTGAGAAGCACACAACATAGACATTACCTTGACAGCAATCATTATAATACATGTATATGCATCATGTTGTGCTTTCGGAATGATGAGATTGAGATAACATTTCCTTCCTTTATGCCTTTGATTATCTAGTGAATGTGTGTGCATCAAATCACATCACATTTTATTTGTCGAGTACACATATTTTGCAGATGTTATCATGGGCGTAGGGAAATGCTTATGTTAAACAGGGCATTAATACCTAACAATACAAAACAAAACACGCAAATCCCCAAAATATTATTAGAAAGAGCAATGTCAGAGTCCAGAATATAAATATACATGTGATGGTGTGAACAGACAGAATAGACAGTATGTGAATAGACAAGGTTGTGTATAACAGTAGTTATATAGGATACTGTTAGTTCTTTGACTTTGTGTGATCAATTACCAACTATGAAACAAAACGGCAGAAATACTTTGAAAACAGCTACTGCAGCATTTATTTTACTATAAATGACTATAGTAAAGTGAAATGCCCTGACCATCCGCCAACGTGGCTGGTGAAATAGACATCTTACCCGCCAATGCCAAAATCTACTTGTATTTGGCGGGTGGCTGGTGTTCATTTTAGGCCCTGCTTTTTACCCTATCCACTGTGGCCCCGTCAATGTAGATAGGGTTGTGCTCCCTTTGCTGTCTCCTGAAGTCCACCATCAGCTCCTTAGTTTTGTTGACATTGACGGAGAGGTTATTTTCCTGGCACCAATCTGTCTCGTCGTTGTTGGTAATCAGGCCTACCACTGTTATGTCGTCTGAAAACTTTATGATTGAGTTGTGGCCACACATTCATGAGTGAACAGGGAGTACAGGAGGGGGCTTAGCATGCACCCTTGTGGGCCCCAGTGTTGAGGATCAGTGTTGTTGCCTACCTTCACCACCTGGGGTTGGCTGTCAGGAAGTCCAGGACCAAGTTGCACAGGGCTGGGTCCAGAACCAGGGCCCCGAGCTTGGTGATAAGCTTGGAGGGTACTATGTTGTTGAAGGCTGAGCTGTAGTCAATGAACAGCATTCTTACATAGGTATTCCTCTTGTCCAGATAGGATAAGGCAATGTGCAGTGAGATGGCGATTGCTTCATCCGTGGATCTATTGGGGCGGTATGCAAAATGTAGTAGGTCGAAGGTGTCAGGTATGTTGGAGGTGTTATGATCCTTAACTAGACTCTCAAAGTTCTTCATAATGACAGAAGTGAGTGCTTGCTTTCTTTGGTACAGGAACAATGGTGGACATCTTGAAGCAAGTGGGGACAACAGACTGGTATAGAGAGAGGTGGAATATGTCCCTAGACACTCCAGCCAGCTGGTCTGCACATGCTCTGAGGACGCGGATAGGGATGCCGTCTTGGCCGGCAGCCTTGTGAGCGTTAACAGGCTTAAATGTCTTACTCACGTCCGCCAAGGAGAACACAAGCTCACAGTCCTCGTGAGCAGCGGTGGCCTGCGTTGGCGGCACTAGGATGTCCTTGAAGCGGGTGAAGAAAGTGTTTAGCTTGTCCGGGAGCAAGATGTCGGTGTCCGCAGGGTGGCTTTCTCTTTCTAATCCATGAGTGTCTGATGTCCCTGCCACATGTCTCAAGTCTGAGCCGTTGAATTGCGACTCCACTTTGTTTCTGTACAGACGTTTTGCCTGTTTGGTTGCCTTACGGAGGGAATAACTACACTCTTCCCAGTCACAGCCGTGGTTAAATTCAGTGGTTCACGCATTCAGTTTTTGGTTTGGATAAGTTCTAAACGTCACAGTGGGAACAACATCCTCTATGCACTTCCTGATGAACTCAGTCAGTGTATATGTCAACTCAGAACATATCCCAGTCCATGTGATCAAAAGAATCATAGATTCCGATTGGTCTGACCAATGTTGAACTGTCCTTACCATGGATACTTCCTGTTTAAGTTTTGCCCATAGGAAGGGAGGATCAGAATAGAGTCGTAATCTGATTTGCCAAAGGGAGAGGGGAGGCATTGCATCCGCCGGAAGGGGGAGTAGCAATGGTCAAGAATTATTGATGAGCGAGTAGAGCAGGCAATATGTTGATAATACTTTGGTAGCACTTTCCTCAGATTTGCTTTGTTAAAGTCCCCAGGTACACACACACACACGCACGCACTCACGCACGCACGCACACACACACACACACACACACACACACACACACACACACACAACATCTGCTGTTGTTGTTGTTGAATATGTAGTAAGGGCCAGCCAACGAGAGAATACAGGTCGCAGTGGTGGGTAGTATATGGGGCTTTGGTGACAATACGGATGGCACTGTGATAGACTACATCCAATTTGCTGAGGAGAATGTTAGAGGCTATTTTGTAAATTACATCGCCGATAATCAAGGATCGGTAGGATAGTCATTTTTACGAGGGCATGTTTGGCAGCATGAGTGAAGGAGGCTTTGTTGCGAAATAGGAAGCCGATTCTAGATTTAATTTTGGATTGGAGATGATTCATGTGAGTCTGGAAGGAGAGTGAACAATCTATCCAGACACCTAGGTATTTTTAGGAGTCCACATATTCTAAGTCAGACCCGTCCAGAGTAGTGATGATAGTCCGGTGGGCGGGTGCGGGCAACGGTTGAAGAGCATGCATTTAGTTTTACTAGCATTTAAGAGCAGTTGGAGGCCACGGAAGGAGTGTTGTATGTCATTGAAGCTCGTTTGGAGGTTTGTTAACACAGTGTCCAATGAAGGGCCAGATGTATACAGAATGGTGTCGTCTGCATAGAGGTGGATCAGAGAGTCACCAGCAGCATGAGCGACATCATTGATATATACAGAGAATAGAGTCGGCCCGAGAATTGAACCCTGTGGCACCCCCATAGAGACTGCCAGAGGTCCTGACAACAGGCCCTCCGATTTGACACACTGAAGTCTATCTGAGAAGTAGTTGGTGAACCAGGCGAGGCAGTCATTTGAGAAACCAAGGCTATTGAGTCTGCCGATTTGAATGCGGTGATTGACAGAGTCGAAAGCCTTGGCCAGGTCGATGAAGACGGCTGCACAGTACTGTCTTTTATCGATGGCGGTTATGATATCGTTTAGGATCTTGAGCGTGGCTGAGGTGCACCCATGACCACCTTGAAGACCAGATTGCATAGCAGAGAAGGTACGGTGGGATTCGAAATGGTCGGTGATTTTTTTTGTTAACTTGGCTTTCGAAGACTTTAGAACGGCAGGGAAGGATGGATATAGGTCTGTAACAGTTTGGGTCTAGAGTGTCTCCCCCTTTGAAGAGGGGGAGGACAGCGGAAGCTTTCAAATCTGTAAGGATCTCTGACAATATTAAAGAGAGGTTGAACAGGCTAGTAATAGGGGTTGCAACAATAGCTGCGGATAATTTTAGAAAAAAAGTGTCCAGATTATCTAGCCCAGCTGATTTGTAGGGGTCCAGATTTTGCATCTCTTTCAGAACATCAGCTGTCTGGATTTGGGTGAAGGAGAAGCGGGGGGAGTGGAAATCCTCGATTATCATAGATTTATGATCTATTGATCTATTGATTTATGATGAGGTTTCCTAGCCTCAGTGCAGTGGGCAGCTGGGAGGAGGTGCTCTTATTCTCCTTGGACTTTACATTGTCCCAAAACCTTTTGGAATTAGTGCTACAGGATGCAAATTTCTGTTTGAGCCTTTGCTTTGCTTTCCTAACTGACTGTGTATATTGGTTCCTGACTTTCCTGAAAAGTTGCAGATCGTGGAGGCTGTTCGATGCTAATGCAGTACGCCACAGAATGTTTTTGTGCTGGTCGATGGCAGTCAAGTCTGGAGTGAACCAAGGTCTGTATCTGTTCTTAGTTCTAAACTTTTTAAAAGGGGCATGCTTATTTAAGATGTTGAAGAAAGCACTTTTAAAGAACAACCAGGCATCCTCTACTGACGGGATAAGGTCAATATCCTTCCAGGATACCCGGGCCAGGTCGATTACAAAGGCCTGCTCGCTAAAGCGTTTTAGGGAGCATTTAACCGCAGACCCATTACGGATGCAGGCAATGAGGCAGTAACTGCTGAGATCCTGGTTGAAGTCAGTGGAGGTGTATTTGGAGGGCATGTTAGTCAGAATCATATCTATGAGGGTGCCCTTGTTTACGTATTTAGGGTATTACCTGGTAGGTTCCTTTATCATTTGAGTGAGATTGAGGGCATCTAGTTTAGATTGTAGGACGGCAGGAGTATTAAGCATATCCCAGTTTAGGTCACCTAACAGTACAAACTCTGAGGATAGATGGGTGGCAATCTGTTCACATAGGGTGTCCAGGGCAGATCTGTGGGCTGAGGGGGGTCTGTAACAAGCAGTAACAGTGAGAGACTTATTTCTAGAGAGGTGCATTTTTAAAAATAGAAGCTCAAGCTGTTTGGGCACAGACCTGGACAGTATGACAGAACTCTGTAGTAGATTGCAACTCTGCCCCCTTTAGCAGTTATATCTTGATGGAAAATGTTGTAGTTGGAGATGGACATTTCAGAATTTTTGGTGGCCTTCCTAAGCCAGGATTCAGAAACGTCTAGGACATCAGGGTTTGCTGAATGTGCTAGAGCAGTGAATAAATCAAACTTAGGGAGAAGGCTTCTGATGTTAACATGTATAAAACCAAGGCTTTTACGGTTACAGAAGTCAACAAATGAGAACGCCTGGGGAATAGGTGTAGTACTGGGGGCTACAGGGCCTGGGTTTACATCTACATCACCAGAAGAACAGAGGAGGAGTAGGGTAAGGGTATGGCAAATGGCTTTAAGAACTGTTTGTCTAGTGGGCACAGAGAATAAAAAGAGCAGATTTCTGGGGGTGGTAGAATAGATTCAGGGCACTATGTACAGTCAAGGATATGGTAAGATGTGAGTTCAGTGGAGGTAAATCTAGGCATTGAGTAACAATGAAAGCGGTTGCATCTCCCGGCTAGCCAGGTGACGTCTCCGAATTTGTGGGGGGGGGGGGGTTGGACGACGATGACAAAGGAGCTATCTGAGGCAGCGGGACTGAGGGCTCTAGAAACAGCAATAGATGAAGCATATTGACATGACAGAGAGGCATGAATTAATTGAGAGAGCTAAGACAACTACGGGTATTGGCGATGAATGGGCAGAAAGGGTCAGTTAGAGAGAATGCTGCGCGTACACACAGGGCCTGAGTTCGAGGCTGAGGCCTAGCAGATAAACAGAATGAGGAACCGTGTTAGGGAACATCTACCTCCTGGCCGATGATCAGTCCAGCAGTCTTCAGCTGTGTAGCTGAATGATCGTGAGGTCCAGTGAGCAGCAAGAACTGAGCCAGGGAGCAGTTCGGTAGCCGCTACTGTGCTAGGCAAGTGGGAGGCACATTGTTTGAATACTAGCATGCCGGGGCTAGCAGATGGATCTTCGGCTACATTGCATCGGAAAAGCCTGTTAAAGGACCACATCGGACGATTATGACGGCAGACCAGTCATGATGGATCGGTGGGGCTTCGTGTCGACAATAGACGGTCCAGGCCAGTTGGCAAAGAGGTACTGTAGCCCAGGAATTAGCTACTACGTAAGTTTGGCGCCGCCCTGAGTGGTCGCCTGTTAAGCAGCTCCCGTTGTTCGTGCATTAATTGTTGTTTTAGTTCGTTTTCTTTCGTCTATTTTCTTTAGTTTTATTTTTTATTTTGCTACAGTCGAACTATAACAGTTCAGGATTATGGATTTTATGGATTTTATCGCAGCTGAACGTCGACAGGAATCGTCAACTGTTATTGTTTACAGCAGAGCCCAGCTCCTGGATTTAGCCCACGCAGCGCTGCTGCACCCCAGGGAAAAGTTTGATATTCCGGACGAATTGAAAAGACGACGCCGTGGATGCAGGGCGGGATTGAAATATAAGGCAAAGCAGAGGAGGTTCAAGTACAAGCCGGCTATACCATCTATTATTATGGGCAATGTTAGGTGTCTACATAACAAGATGGATGAGTTGGCGGGACTTGTTCGTGGACAAAGGATTTATCGGGAAACGAGCCTAATGTGTTTTACTGAGACTTGGCTGAACGGTAACATCCCCATACAGAACGTCACTATCGACGGTTTCCAGACCATCACAGCGGACAGGGATCGCGTCTCTTCCGGTAAGAGTAAGGGTGGTGGGCTGGCTTTATTAGTTAACAACAGATGGTGTCATCCGAAACATATTACTCTTAAGGAACAGTTTTGTAGCCCGGACATTGAACTGCTAGCCGTTAGCCTGAGACCCTACTATTTGCAGAGGGAATTCACGGCGGCCATTGCTGTTATTGTTTACATCCCGCCCTCTGCTGACGCAAACGCAGCGTGTGACGTCATCCACTCTGTTATCGCGAGGTTACAGACAGCGCATCCCAGTGCTTTTTTTGCCATTTCGGGGGATTTTAACCATGCATCTCTCTCTTCAACGCTGCCCACGTTCAAACAGTTCGTGAAGTGCCCAACCAGGAATAATAAAACTCTGGACTTGTTATATGCTAATGTGAAGGATGCATACAACTCCACTGCACTCCCTCCCCTCGGTAGATCGGATCACAACCTTGTCCACCTCACCCCACTCTACAGGCCTATGGTCCAACAGCAGCCTGCTACCACCAGGACTATTAGGAGATGGTCCCCAGAGGCGAATGAGGCCCTACAGGACTGCTTTGAAACAACAGACTGGGATGTGCTCTGTGAGGCTCATGGGGAGGACATCGATGGACTCACTGACTGCATAACAGACTATATTAATTTTTGTGTAGACAACACTGTACCCACCAGGAAGGTACGCTGTTTCCCAAACAATAAACCCTGGGTCACCAGCGACCTGAAGGCCCTGCTGAATGAGAAGAAGAGGGCCTTCAAGGAGAAGGACAAGGACAAATTGAAATGCGTCCAGAGGGAGCTGAAGTTGCGGATTGCTGAGGGGAAGAGAGTGTATAAGGAAAAGATGGAGGACAAGCTGAGGCAGAGCCAGGTGAGAGAGGTGTGGAAGGGTATGAGAAATATCACTGGCTTCAAAAAGTCAAACAGTGGGCAGACGGAGGGGACCCAGGACAGAGCCAATGAGCTGAACCAATTTTTTAACAGGTTCGATACTGGCCCTGTCCACCTCCCCTCCAGCTCCCCAGACCACACACCCTCACGGCTATCCCACCCCCACTTTGCTCACAGCACCTCTGCTGAGACAATCAGTGACCCCACCTCCGCCCCTGCCCCCCCTGGACTGATCCTCAACACCCCCCTTCCCCCCACCTCCCCACCTGGGCTGGCTTTCACCACCAACCAAGTGAAGAGAGAGCTGGAGAGACTACACCAGTGGAAAGCGGTGGGCCCTGATGGCATCAGCCCAAGGGTGCTGAGGGTCTGTGCTGACCAACTGTGTGGAATACTCCAGCGTCTTTTCAACCTTAGCCTGAGCCTAGAAAGGGTCCCTGTGCTGTGGAAAACATCCTGCCTCGTCCCAGTGCCCAAGAAGGCACACCCCACTGTCCTGAATGACTTCAGACCTGTAGCGCTAACATCCCACATCATGAAGACCCTGGAAAGGTTAGTCCTCGCTCACCTCAGACCCCTGGTGTGTTCATCAATGGACCCCCTGCAGTTTGCATACCAGCGCAACATCGGGGTGGATGATGCAATCATCTACCTTCTGCAGAGGGCCTACTCTCACCTGGACAATGCAGGTTGCACTGTGAGGGTCATGTTTTTTGACTTCTCCAGTGCCTTCAATACCATTCAGCCCCTGCTACTGGGTGAGAAGATGAGGAGGATGAAAGTGGAAGCACCCTTAGTCTCCTGGGTCACGGACTACCTGACCGGTAGGCCACAATTTGTGCGACTACAGAGCTGTGTGTCAGAACGGGCAGTTAGCAACACAGGGGCCCCCCAGGGTACGGTCCTGTCACCCTTCCTGTTCACCCTCTACACCTCAGACTTCAGATATAACTCTGAAACATGCCACCTACAGAAGTTCTCGGATGACTCTGCTATTGTAGGGTGCATCAGGGGTGGGCAGGAGGAGGAGTACAGGAGCACAATCAGTGACTTTGTGTTGTGGTGTGAGCAGAACCACCTTCAGCTCAACATCAGCAAAACTAAGGAGATGGTGGTGGACTTCAGGAGAACCAAGGCACAACTGACTGCAGTCCCTATAAAGGGGATGGATGTGGAAATGGTTGAGTCATACAAGTTCCTGGGTGTCCATATGGACAACAGACTGGAATGGGTTGGTAACACCGGGGCCCTGTACCAAAAGGGCCAGAGCCGACTCTACTTTCTGAGGAGGCTCAGGTCCTTCAACGTGTGCAGTAAACTACTGCATACCTTCTACCAGTCTGTGGTGGCCAGTGCCATCTTTTTTGCAGTGGTGTGCTGGGGAGCAAACATCAAAGCCGGTGATGCTTCTCGGGTAAATAAGCTGATCAGGAAGGCTAGCTCTGTCCTGGGGATGAGCCTTGACACTCTAGAGGAGGTGGCGGAGAGACGGATCCTGGCCAAACTGCTGGCCATCATGGACAACGTCACCCACCCTCTGCACGCTATGGTTATGATGCAGAGCAGCACTTTCAGTCACAGACTGATCCCACCACGGTGTGCCAGAGAGCGCTACAGGAGGTCCTTCCTGCCGGCGGCTATGAGACTGTATAATGCCTCACCGGGGTGCCGTGCCGTCGGCAACATAGATCTGGAACTGTTGGGGTGCTAGGACCTAGTTTAACAATTATGCATCCATCCGTGAGTAACTCTGGTCCGTCAGCACTCATCCACTCAGGACCTATTTATTCATACAGGTCTGTATATACATACTCATGTACAGTTGTTATATTATATCACATGCAATATTGTAAGTAATTATTGGACGTAGGCATTCACTCAGGAATGCATATTCGTATCCTGCCAGTTGCACCTTTTCTCATTGCTTTTAGTATATCGAATGTGCAATAAGTGCAGTTGTCTGTAATTAAACCCTGCGCACTAAGGACTGTATTTTTAAGGGAATTACTATTATTACCCCAAATGATATCATACACACATTTAGCTATTAAAGTATCTCTTCCTGTCATTTACCTGTACAGTTTGTGTAAACATGCAAGTACTCACTTATCTGTAAATATAACTGTATACCTAAATGTACAGCTAATTTAACCATGCAAAATTTTCACTTACCTGTTCATTTAGCCAGTCTGTCTATTAGTAAACTATTATTACCCTCGCTCATATCATACGCATTTTTAGCTACTGAAGTATTTCTCTGCCATCGCCCTGTATAGTATAGTTAACCATCCAACATCCACCAACGTATAGTGTACATATTCAGCCAACCACCCATACTATGCAATGTCCTTTTATAGCTTTTTTTTGCACTCCAGATATCTTGTATTTCTATACTTTTTCATACTGCCGCTCTATGTATCATGTACCGTGTATCTGTCTTTTGTGTACTTTCGTTGTGGCATTTTGCACCTGCCCTGTGTTTTGTTGTAGCTGCTTGACAATGAAATTTCCCCCCCGGGGGATCAATAAAGTACCTATCTATCTATCTATCTATCTATCTCTACACTTCGTTGGCTAGCTGGGAGATGGGCCTAGCTCGAGGCTAGCTCAAGGCTAACTGGTGCATGCTTTGGGGACAAGCATGCACCAGTTAGCCTTGTTAGCCAACAACAACCACTCGGTTGCAGCTAGCTAGCTGCGATGATCCTGAGTAATGATCCAGTGATTATGGCAGAAATCCGGCAGAAATCTGGTGATGTGGTAGAGAAAAGCAATCCGATATGTGCTCGGTTGGTAGTGCGCTGTGCAGACTGGCCTATAGATTAAGATTAAGAGATGTATACGGAAAAAGAGGAAAAGCAAAAAAAAACATAGACTATTTACACGTCCACACTGCTACGCCATCTTGGATATCCAAAATTTAAAGGGTTATGTTTATAAATTAATTCTGAGTGGTTATGATAATGGTTAAAGTTTGGGAAAGGCTTAAAACAGAGAAACTAAACACTTGATTTGAAAACACAACCCTCGGCGCCGGAGTGAAAAACTAAACACTTGGATTGAAAATGCAACCCTCGGCACCGGAGTGAAAAACTAAACACTTGGATTGAAAATGCAACCCTCGGCACCGGAGTGCGGCTTTTATACCCATCCACCATCTCCGTTGTGGATGGGTTCCTCAGCTGTCCCCATAGGAGAACCCTTTTGGTTCCAGGTAAAAAAAATTGTTTTAGTTCCATTTAGAAAGGGTTCTTAATTGCTCAAATAAAACAAAAATGGCCAAAGAACCCTTTAAAGTTCTAGATAGCACCTTTTTAATTCAAGTGCCCATGGGGGGAACAGAAAGAAGCCTCCCGGGGTATATTATAGATGATTTCTCATGCTTTTCCAATCCAGGTCACCTGTGATACAAGTTAGTATTTGATGTCCATCGATGTCTGAGGATGTTGGGAGATGATGTGGAAACCAGCTACTAGGGGCAGCAGTGAGTGCCGTTATCTTCAAGGATTTGGTTTTGCTAGGGTGTTGTGGACATTGGTGGCAAATGTGAATAAGCATAAGCATCAGCCTCTGATTCCAAAGGTTGCAAGTTCAAATTAAGCAATAGAAACCCTTACCATAACCATTCAGAGTTAATGCCTAAACTTAACATTAAAAACAAAAAAATTTGACGTTTGCAACAACTTTGAAATTTGACATTTGAGAAAGATGGATAAACATCTAATTCTGCCGTGAGACTGTGAGAGCTAGTTGTCTTTTCCCTCCATCAGGGAATTGTATTGTTTAGCAAAAACATGGCAACCAGGAATCAATTACCTGACATTTCCACAACCACGACCCCTGCAGTGGTTGTCTGGTAAGAAAGGCCTCCATCTGACTAACAAGGAAAGGAATAGGGCATGTTACACACACACGCACGCACGCACGCACACACGCACGCACGCAAGAACACACACACACGCACACACACACACACACACACACACACACACACACACACACACGCCACAGTGCTGAAAGACAGAACCCCTGGAGAGCTTTGAGAGAAAGGGTGAAAGGGTTTGAGAAAACAGCTATAATGCATAATGTTGTAACCAACACACACCATGGTTAGGGTTGAAAGGGGCAATATGCTGTGCTTTACCGCCCAGAATGCTTGCCCCCAT
Organism: Thymallus thymallus; assembly: GCA_023634145.1. Classification (NCBI taxonomy): domain Eukaryota; kingdom Metazoa; phylum Chordata; class Actinopteri; order Salmoniformes; family Salmonidae; genus Thymallus; species Thymallus thymallus. Next base: position 6,033,910 of record CM042410.1, read on the forward strand.
TTGGCCTTTCGGTTGTTAATTAGGCACATGCTGGGTCCATGTAAGGTTCGCAGTCAGAGCTCCCTTTCAGCTGTAAAGGTGAGACTCCAGCATGCCCATGTTCTGTATCAGTCTTCAGCAAGTCATAGTGTGCAAGGACCAGGACACACACACACACACAGACCTTGCTGTGACCATGATAGCCTCCTAAGAACAGTTACAGTTGTGAAATGGGCAGTGTGTTTGCACGTGCGTTTGCACACTAGTAACCCTGTGCATGTTGGGAAGCCAGCCCTGGAGCAATGCTGAAGGCCAAAAGAGCTTTACTCCAGCGATCACAAACACCCGGCCATTAAACACCCGGACATTAAACACCCGGCCATTAAACACCCGGCCATTAAACACCCGGCCATTAAACACCCGGCCATTAAACACCCGGCCATTAAACACCCGGACATTAAACACCCGGACATTAAACACCTGGCCATTAAACACCTGGCCATTAAACAACCGGCCATTAAACACCTGGACATTAAACACCCGGACATTAAACACCCGGACATTAAACACCTGGCCATTAAACACACGGCCATTAAACACTCAGCCATCGCTCTTAGCAGACATAGTCTATTGACTAGTCTCAGCTCAAAACTCACACACACACACACACACACAAACATTAACACACACACACACACACACACACACACACACACACACACACACACACACACACATACCTACACACAAACATTAACACACACAAACACAAACACACAAGCATTAAAACACACACAGAATAAACAGACAGTGTCAGGTCTGATGTGGTCAATGACATTTCGGTTTTTGTCACCCATTGTCTGCTGCTATTAAATGGTATGTGAGGGTGTATTATCAGCAGGATTTAATGGGACTCAGACTGATGTGTGATGGAACTATCAGGGTTCAATGGGACTGACTGATGTGTGATGGAACTATCAAACAGATGCCATCAATAAAATACAAAGTGTGCAGTTCTTTAGAATCTCAGACTAATCTAAAAATGACTGAACATCGTGGGCCAGTTTCTCAGACACAGATTAGAAAAGCTATTTCAATGGAGATCTTTGTCTGGGAGGTGAGAAACACAGTTCACACAATGCCAAACACTGCTACCCTGCCAGAGCCACATCACAGCCTGGTCTTGGCCCATGTCCTGTCAGTATGTTTCTGGGGGAGTTAACTGTTAGCCGCGGTGCTCTGTGTGTGTGTGTGTGTGTGTGTGTGTGTGTGTGTGTGTGTGTGTGTGTATGTGTGTATTTGTGTATACATTGGGGAGAACAAGTATTTGATACACTGCCGATTTTGCAGGTTTTCCTACTTCAAAGCATGTAGAGGTCTGTAATTTTTACACTTCAACTGTGAGAGATGGAATCTAAAACAAAAATTACCTGTATAAAAGACACCTGTCCACACACTCAATCAAACAGACTCCAACCTCTCCACAATGGCCAAGGCCAGAGAGCTGTGTAAGGACATCAGGGATAAAATTGTAGACCTGCACAAGGCTGGGATGGGCTACAGGACAATAGGCAAGCAGCTTGGTGAGAAGGCAACAACTGTTGGCGCAATTATTAGAAAATGGAAGAAGTTCAAGATGACGGTCAATCTCCCTCGTCTGCGGCACCATGCAAGATCTCACCTCGTGGGGCATCAATGATCATGAGGAAGGTGAGGGATCAGCCCAGAACTACACGGCAGGACCTGGTCAATGACCTGAAGAGAGCTGGGACCACAGTCTCAAAGAAAACCATTAGTAACACACTACGCCGTCATGGATTAAAATCCTGCAGCGCAAGCAAGGTCCCCCTGCTCAAGCCAGCGCATGTCCAGGCCCGTCTGAAGTTTGCCAATGACCATCTGGATGATCCAGAGGAGGAATGGGAGAAGGTAATGTGGTCTGATGAGACAAAAATAGAACTTTTTGGTCTAAATTCCACTCGCCGTGTTTGGAGGAAGAAGAAGGATGAGTACAACCCCAAGAACACCATCCCAACCGTGAAGCATGGAGGTTCTTTGGGGATGCTTTTCTGCAAAGGGGACAGGACGACTGCACCGTATTGAGGGGAGGATGGATGGGGCCATGTATCGCGAGATCTTGGCCAACAACTTCCTTCCCTCAGTAAGAGCATTGAAGATGGGCCGTGCCTGGGCCTTCCAACATGACAATGACCCGAAACACACAGCCAGGGCAACTAAGGAGTGGCTCCGTAAGAAGCATCTCAAGGTCCTGGAGTGGCCTAGTCTCCAGACCTGAATCCAATAGAAAATCTTTGGAGGGAGCTGAAAGTCCGTATTGCCCAGCGACAGCCCCGAAACCTGAAGGATCTGGAGAAGGTCTGTATGGAGGAGTGGGCCAAAATCCCTGCTGCAGTGTGTGAAAATCTGGTCAAGAACTACAGGAAACGTATGATCTCTGTAATTGCAAACAAAGGTTTCTGTACCAAATATTAAGTTCTGCTTTTCTGATGTATCAAATACTTATGCCATGCAATAAAATGCAAATTAATTACTTAAAAATCATACAATGTGATTTTCTGGATTTTTGTTTTAGATGCCGTCACTCACAGTTGAAGAGTACCTATGATAAAAATTACAGACTTCTTCATGGTTTGTAAGTAGGAAAACCTGCAAAATCGGCAGTGTATCAAATACTTGTTCTCCCCACTGTATATGTGTGTGTGTGCTGGCCTGTCTCATGTTAGAAGGCTTCTGGAGGGAGTTAGACAGTCCTTCAGAAGCCAACATCTGGCTGTATGGCTTTGCCTGCACAACTGAAGGGTTCTACAGCTGTCCCCATAGGAGAACCCCTTTTGGTTCCAGGTAGAAATCTTTTTCGGTTCCAGGTAGAACTATTTTGTGTTCCATGTAAAACCCTCTGTGGAAAGGGTTCTCCATGGAACTCAAAAGGGTTCTACCTGGAACCAAAAAGGGTTCTTTAAAGGGTTCTCCTATGGGGACAGCCAAATAACCATTTTGTTCTAAGTGTGCCATACTGTGATTATGTGTGTGTGTGTGCTTTGTGGTGTGTGGTGTGTGTGCATGAGTGCGCATGAGTGTGTGTTGGCTGGGTCTCATCATCTGAGCAGAGCTGGGTAAACACAACAGATTACATGGCGGACATTAAACACCCGGACATTAAACACCAGGCCATTAAACACTACAGGACAATAGGCAAGCAGCTTGGTGAGAAGGCAACAACTGTTGGCGCAATTATTAGAAAATGGAAGAAGTTCAAGATGACGGTCAATCTCCCTCGTCTGCGGCACCATGCAAGATCTCACCTCGTGGGGCATCAATGATCATGAGGAAGGTGAGAGATCAGCCCAGAACTACACGGCAGGACCTGGTCAATGACCTGAAGAGAGCTGGGACCACAGTCTCAAAGAAAACCATTAGTAACACACTACGCCGTCATGGATTAAAATCCTGCAGCGCAAGCAAGGTCCCCCTGCTCAAGCCAGCGCATGTCCAGGCCCGTCTGAAGTTTGCCAATGACCATCTGGATGATCCAGAGGAGGAATGGGAGAAGGTAATGTGGTCTGATGAGACAAAAATAGAGCTTTTTGGTCTAAATTCCACTCGCCGTGTTTGGAGGAAGAAGAAGGATGAGTACAACCCCAAGAACACCATCCCAACCGTGAAGCATGGAGGTTCTTTGGGGATGCTTTTCTGCAAAGGGGACAGGACGACTGCACCGTATTGAGGGGAGGATGGATGGGGCCATGTATCGCGAGATCTTGGCCAACAACCTCCTTCCCTCAGTAAGAGCATTGAAGATGGGCCGTGCCTGGGCCTTCCAACATGACAATGACCCGAAACACACAGCCAGGGCAACTAAGGAGTGGCTCCGTAAGAAGCATCTCAAGGTCCTGGAGTGGCCTAGTCTCCAGACCTGAATCCAATAGAAAATCTTTGGAGGGAGCTGAAAGTCCGTATTGCCCAGCGACAGCCCCGAAACCTGAAGGATCTGGAGAAGGTCTGTATGGAGGAGTGGGCCAAAATCCCTGCTGCAGTGTGTGCAAATCTGGTCAAGAACTACAGGAAACGTATGATCTCTGTAATTGCAAACAAAGGTTTCTGTACCAAATATTAAGTTCTGCTTTTCTGATGTATCAAATACTTATGTCATACAATAAAATGCAAATTAATTATTTTTTTTTTTCTGGATTTTTGTTTTAGATGCCGTCACTCACAGTTGAAGAGTACCTATGATAAAAATTACAGACTTCTTCATGGTTTGTAAGTAGGAAAACCTGCAAAATCGGCAGTGTATCAAATACTTGTTCTCCCCACTGTATATGTGTGTGTGTGCTGGCCTGTCTCATGTTAGAAGGCTTCTGGAGGGAGTTAGACAGTCCTTCAGAAGCCAACATCTGGCTGTATGGCTTTGCCTGCACAACTGAAGGGTTCTACAGCTGTCCCCATAGGAGAACCCCTTTTGGTTCCAGGTAGAAATCTTTTTCGGTTCCAGGTAGAACTATTTTGTGTTCCATGTAAAACCCTCTGTGGAAAGGGTTCTCCATGGAACTCAAAAGGGTTCTACCTGGAACCAAAAAGGGTTCTTTAAAGGGTTCTCCTATGGGGACAGCCAAATAACCATTTTGTTCTAAGTGTGCCATACTGTGATTATGTGTGTGTGTGTGCTTTGTGGTGTGTGGTGTGTGTGCATGAGTGCGCATGAGTGTGTGTTGGCTGGGTCTCATCATCTGAGCAGAGCTGGGTAAACACAACAGATTACATGGCGAGAAAACAAGATGGACAGACCACACCACGCTGGTCCTGCCTGGAAGCAGCTGACTCTGAAGAGAGGAGAGATTATCATGGATGGACAGATCAAACCACAATGGTCCTGCCTGGAATCAGCTGCACTCTCACAAATGTGAAAACTACATCTGAAGTCAACACCAGTGACAATTAAACTGTTATGAAACCAACTAACGAATCTTGTAATATTGTCACTATGTCTGCTTCTACAGTACAGTAAATTGGGAAAGTATTCAGACTCCTTGACTTATTCCACATTTTGTTAAGTTACAAACATTCTAAAATGTATTAAATAGTTTTTTCCCCTCATCAATCTACACACAATACCCCATAATGACAAAGCAAAAACAATTGTTGTTGTTTTTAAATGTATGCAAAATAAAAACGTTAATATTAAATTTACATAAGTATTCAAACCCTTTACTCAGTCCTTTGTTGAAGAAACTTTGGCAGCGATTACAGCCTTGCGTATTCTTGGGTATGACAATACAACCTTGGCACACTTGCATTTGGGGAGTTTCTCCCATTCTTCTCTGCAGATCATCTCAAGATCTGTCATGTTGGATGGGGAGCGTCGCTGTACAGCTATTTTCAGGTCTCTCAAGAGATGTTTGATCAGGTTAAATCCCAGGCCCTGGCTGGGCCACTCAAGGACATTCAGAGACTTGTCCCAAAGCCACTCTTGTCTGGCTATGTGCTTAGGGTTGTTGTCCTGTTGGAAGGTGAACATTCGCCCCAGTCTGAGGTCCTGAGCGCTCTGGAGCAGGTTTTCAGCAAGGATCTCTATGTACTTTGCTCCGTTCGTCTTTCCCTCGATCCTGACTAGTCTCCCAGTCCCTGTCGTTGAAAAACATGCTGCCAGCACCATGCTTCACCGTAGGGAGGGTGCCAGGTTTCCTCCAGACATGACGCTTGGCATTCAGGCCAAAGAGTTCAATCTTGGTTTCATTAGACCAGAGAATCTTGTTTTTTGTCATAGTCTGAGAGTGCTTTAGGTGCCTTTTGGCAAACTCCAAGCGGGCTGTCATGTGCCTTTTACTGAGGAGTGGCTTCCATCAGGCAACTCTACCATAAAGGTCTGATTGGTGGAGTGCTGCAGAGATGGTTGTCCTTCTGGAAAGTTCTCCCATCTCCACAGAGGAACTCTGGAGCTCTGTCAGAGTGACCATCAACTTCTTGGTCACCACCCTGACCAAGGCCCTTCTTCCCCAATTGATCAGTTTGGCTGGTCGGCCAGCTCTAGGAAGAGTCTTGGTGGTTCCAAACTTCTTCTGTTTAAGAAAGGTTTTGGTACTCTTCACCAGATCTGTGACTCGACACAGTCCTGTCTCGGAGCTCTACGGACAATTCCTTCAACCTCATTGCTTGGTTTTTGCTCTGACATGCAGTGTCAACTGTGGGACCTTATACAGACAGGTGTGTGCATTTCCAAATCATGTCCAATCAATTGAATTTATTACAGATGGACTGGTATATAAATAAGGTATTTCTGTTTTTATTTTTAATAAATGTAAAACCTTTTTTCCCTTTGTCATAATGGTGTATTTGTGCGTATTGATGAGGATAATGTTTTATTTAATCAATTTTAGAATAAGGCTGTAACGTAACAAAATGTGGAAAAAGTCAAGGAGTCTGAATACTTTCTGAATACACTGTATGTAAGAAATCAGAGTATTTGAGAGTGTTGAGCGGTGGCACAGCTCCGGGGCTCCATATTAAAGATCATATAAACACTGTAAATAGGCTACATGTCATATTAAACATCATATAAACACTGCAAAGAGGCTACATGTCATATTAAACATCATATAAACACTGTAAAGAGGCTACATGTCATATTAAACATCATATAAACACTGCAAAGAGGCTACATGTCATATTAAACATCATATAAACACTGTAAAGAGGCTACATGTCATATTAAACATCATATAAACACTCTAAATAGGTGAGGAGCCAGACAGGGAGCCTAAGAAGGAACACAAATGAATTATTCAGGCCATATTATGTATATTATTTCAAGGCTATAGCCTACAAAGAAATACATTGTGAAGCATTTGCGAGTGCGACACACTAGCCTGGTAGGGATATTAAGCTCTCAGCTTTTATACAACATTTTGTCATATTAAATCATTGTTCTATAAATTGCACATATAGGCCGTGATGGTTGGGCTGGTGTGCGTAGTTGTTTTTTTATTTTTCTGTAGCTATGACTAAAGGATTTTAGATAAAATCACCCTATCAAAACAGAAAGCTCCTTAAATAGGTAATATGCCTGGCCTATTGTGCCAACATCAGTGATCTAGTAGAACAGTAAGAGATCTACGTTCACCATCAACCTTTCAGGATACGTGGCTTTTCAGATTCCACAATGATTCTTTAGTTGTGGGCATTACATCATCTCACTCCCTCTCTAGCTCTTGGTCCTCATCATCTTTGTAAGTCACCTTGATTTAACACCTGTGTGTTTTATCAGTTTCTTTATAAAAAATATTTTGGCATACAAGATGAAAGTAGCTAAAACAAGGAGACACATACAGCACAAAAGTAGACAAAAAGTGCTTGCTGGGCCGGGCATTACGACGCTGAACCTCACTCCACTCAGATTGGTCCCGCTCCACTCCTTGCTCTTCTCCAGCTCCGCTCCTTGATTCGCTCCTGCTCACATACTCTGTGTTGTATGTACATATGCCCAGGAAACACAAACTTCCCGAGTTCAGGCCAGCTCCGTCTTGACCTAATGGCCTGATTCACACAGTCTCCTCTGAACAGTTGATGTTGAGATGTGTCTGTTACTTGAACTCTGTGAAACATTTATTTGGGCTGCAATCTGAGTTGCAGTTAAATCTAAGGAATTTAGATAACTCTGGGTCTTCCATTCCTGTGGAGGTCCTCATGAGAGCCTTGATGTTCTCGCCATAATATGGACTTGGTCTTTTACCAAATAGGGCTATCATCTGTATACCACCCCTACCTTGTCACAACACAACTGATTGGCTCAAACTCATTAAGAAGGAATGAAATTCCACAAATTAACTTTTAACAAGGCACACCTATTAATTGAAATGCCTTCCAGGTGACTACCTCATGAAGCTGGTTGAGAGAATGCCAAGAGTGTGCAAAGCTGTCATCAAGGCAAAGGGTGACTACTTTGAAGAATCTCAAATATAAAATACATTTTGATTTGTTTAACACTTCTTTGGTTACTATACAATTCTATATGTGTTATTTCATAGTTTTGATGTCTTCACTATTATTCCAGTTGTGTCCAAGCTTTTGACTGGTGCTGTAATATGTACAGAAACCACAGTACATAAAGGAATGCCCAGATAAACTAAGACAAAGCTGAGGCCTCCACTCTCTCACGGACTGCCAATCATCCTCATTGACCAACACATGAGTGATTTCCAAGGCTTATTGGCACATCACTTAAACCGGCTGCAGCTTCCCCCTGGGAATGAGGTGTGGAAGTGTAGTGTGTTGTCTATCAATTTGCCTCACGCTAAACTAACCCCTATATCACAACAAAAACAACACCTGAAATCCCAATAATGAAGTTTGCAAAGAGAGGTGCTGATAATATGCATTGACATACACACAGTGTATTGGCCTGGCTTTCTCTGATGTATGTGTTTTTCAAAACAAACAGAATTGAGAATGATAACAGACAGCTCTGCCAATAATTCAGATAGAATACATCTTGACGAAAAATATGTGCACTGGGAGAAATCTTGACATATAATATATTTTTTATATTGGATAAATAAATATCAAAACTAATCTGAATGACTTTCCATCTCCTCTCCATCTCATCTCTATCTCCTCTCTATCTCCTCTCTGTCTCCTCTCTATTCCTTTCTATCTCCTCTCTGTCTCATGTCTGTCTCCTCTCTATCTCCTCTCTATCTCCTCTCTATCTCCTATCTATGCCTTTATATCTCCTCTCTATCTCCTCTCTTTGCCTCTTTATCTCCTCTCTATCTCCTCTCTATGCCTCTCTATCTCCTCTCTATCTCCTATCTATTTCTCTCTCTCTATCTCTCTCTATGACTCACTATCTCCTCTCTATCTTCTCTCTATGACTCGCTATCTCCTCTCTATCTCCTCTCTATCTCCTCTCTATCTCTTCTCTATGCCTCTCTCAGCTCATTTCCACATCAAAGTTATTATTGAACGTGGATTAATACAGCTGTGAAACATTTATATGCCTCAGTCAGTACTGAACAACTTCAGGAAGCAAATATCGGAAATCAAGCTTGCCTCACATTCAGTAAAACAGAGATAGTGATGGATAGGATCTGTTACTGGCAACCTGCACACACACACACACACACACACACACACACACACACACACACACACACACACACACACACACACACACACACACACACACACACACACACACACACACACACACACACACACACACACACACTGGCAACCTGCTGCAGGGCTCGCTGAAGTAGACATTGTGTTATGTTAATGATATAGCTGCATACGGTTGACAAGCAAATAGAAATCCAGCTGTTGGTTTGGATTGGATCCTTCCTGGGCTCACAATGCAAAACAAATACACATGTACACACACGTTCACAAACAAAGACACACAGACACACGGAAACAAACACACAGCAATACAGACACACACACACATGCGAAAACACACACACACACAGACATACAGACACACACAAACGGAAACACAGCCACAACGCAACACTGCTCATTTTCACACTCTCACCAATTGGATAAGAATTCTGGCACCTCAGAACCTTGATGAAACACACACGGACAAGCACCCCAAGCCCCTGACACACGTGTTTGTGAACGTGTGTATGTGTGCGTTCATGCATGCATGTACGCAAGTGTGTGTGTGTGTCCAGATCCCATAGCGTGTTAGCGCTCATCCTGTCAGGACTTCAAGGGGGTTAACTAGTATATGTACTCACATGAAATTAGGTTGTAGAGGTACGATAAACGCTGAGAGATAAATGACAGGTTGTAGAGGTACGATAAACGCTGAGAGATAAATGACAGGTTGTAGAGGTACGATAAACGCTGAGAGATAAATGACAGGTTGTAGAGGTACGATAAACGCTGAGAGATAAATGACAGGTTGTAGAGGTACGATAAACGCTGAGAGATAAATGACAAGTTGTAGAGGTACGATAAACGCTGAGAGATAAATGACATTAGGTTGTAGAGGTACGATAAACGCTGAGAGATAAATGACATTAGGTTGTAGAGGTACGATAAACGCTGAGAGATAAATGACAGGTTGTAGAGGTACGATAAACGCTGAGAGATGACAGGTTGTAGAGGTACGATAAACGCTGAGAGATAAATGACAGGTTGTAGAGGTACGATAAACGCTGAGAGATAAATGACATTAGGTTGTAGAGGTACGATAAACGCTGAGAGATAAATGACAGGTTGTAGAGGTACGATAAACGCTGAGAGATAAATGACATTAGGTTGTAGAGGTACGATAAACGCTGAGAGATAAATGACATTAGGTTGTAGAGGTACGATAAACGCTGAGAGATAAATAACATTAGGTTGTAGAGGTACGATAAATGCTGAAAGATAAATCATTACTTTCACAAATAATATGAGTGGGAAGCTGCTCACTGCTGAAATTATTCATAAGTGGAAGATTACAAAAATGGCTGAAGGATTAGTGACCATAAAAGAGAGGTTAATATCCTGTATTGTTGGTTACATGTGAATAAGCACAACTTATTGCTTGGGCTCCCAAGTGGCGCAGCAGACTAAGACACTGCATCTCTGTGCTAGAGGAGTCACTACAGACACCCTGGTTCAGTGGTCTAAGGCACTGCATCTCAGTGCAAGAGGAGTCACTACAGACACCCTGGTTCAGTGGTCTAAGACACTGCATCTCAGTGCTAGAGGAGTCACTACAGACACCCTGGTTCAGTGGTCTAAGACACTGCATCTCAGTGCTAGAGGAGTCACTACAGACACTCTGGTTCAGTGGTCTAAGGCACTGCATCTCAGTGCTAGAGGAGTCACTACAGACACCCTGGTTCAGTGGTCTAAGACACTGCATCTCAGTGCTAGAGGATCCATCTGCAAAACTCTCTGAAATACAGTGAAAGACAAGATTGTGTAGTTCAGGATAGGTCTAGTATACAGTCAATGTAAAAAATGTGTGCAGTATGCAACATCATAGTGCTAAAGTGAACAATACAAACCTCCACATACTCATGCCGCAGCCGTTTGACCCTCTCTGAATTCCGCTCAAAAGGCACTCGATAAAGTTGTTTCATTTGAACCTGATGTCTTTTCAGGATACGTGCCAGTGTTGACTGAGAGACCTGATGGACATTATTGAAAATGGCATGGTCACCGATAATGTTTGCTTGTAGTTCTCTGAGCCTGATAGCATTATTGGCCAAAACCATGTTTATTATCTCTCTCTCTTGTTCTTGCATGAATATTGGCTCCCCTTCCTCCTTGTCGTTCCCGACCCTCAATCCTATGTAGAGAATAATACATGTAACTTACTGTACAATGTCACAGGAAGGGTATCATAAGTGCTGATATGGTGCATACATTAAGCGGCTGATTACTGTAACTGTAGACAGTTCTTCTTTTACCTGTTTTCCTGTCGCAAAGTCCTTATGACAGTTGCCACTGTATATCTGCTAAGATTTGGATGAACTCTCAGTCCAGCCTCCCTCAGCGTCAATCCGTGGTTCACAACATGGTCCACTAGTGTTGCACGAATGTAATTTGATAAGTTTGGTCCTCTTCTTCTTTGTCCTCCTGCTTCAGGTCTTCCTCGACCTCTGGCTCGGCCTCTGCCTCTTCCTCTACCTCCTTCTCCTCCTCTGTGTACTCCTCCTCTCACCCTCACTCTTCTTCTGACTCCTTCCATTTTGGTTGAAGGCAGGTGAACCTACCTGCTGCATTTTTATAGTGCTTAAACCTGATTGGTGTGTCTACAATTTAGCAATCATGTGTTTGTGCACCTGATGGCTGTGTTTAACAGATTGGCTCATAGGTGTGGTAATTTGACAGTCAGTGCTTTGGAATTGCAAGGAAATGACATCATGATATACTTCTGTGTCTGATGTATACAAGTGTGTTTAGTGTTTTGCAAATCACTGTGTGTAATGTTTTGCAAATAGTGTGAAGCTGACAATGTGCTTACAGTTGTGCAAATCTAGCCTTGTGTTTTGCTCCTTGAGTGTAAGGTTTTGCTAATTGTGGGAAAAGTTTAATTTTAGTGTGTAAGCAATCGTAAAAAACGAACTTCACAGAGCCTTCACAGAGCAGTGCCTGAAGCCAGAGAGAGAGAAAGAGAGAGAAATTGGGAGAGAGAGAGATAGAGAGAGAGAGAGAGAGAGAGAGAGAGAGAGAGAGAGAGAGAGAGGGAGCGAGATAGAGAGAGAGAGAGAGAGAGAGAGAGAGAGAGAGAGAGAGAGAGAGAGAGAGAGAGAGAGAGAGAGAGAGAGAGAGAGAGAGAGAGAGAGAGAGAGAGAAAGAGAGTGCGTGCGTGCGTGCGTGCGTGTGTGTGTAAGATGTGCCATTTCAAAGGCCAAGAGGCTTGAAATTAGCCAGCGGGACACTCAAAGGGCAGAACATTTTTTTAAGAGATGTTTTCAATTAAAGCAGTTTCGGTGGTGGCATATGCTATTGCAATGAATATTTAGTGTATGTTCTTAGAAATATTCACATGCTGCCGGCCACTGGGATCTCTCTCTCACCCTCTCTTTCTCTTTCTCTTTCTCTTTCTCGCTCTCTCTCTCTATCTCTCTCTCTCTCTCTCTCTCTCTCTCTCTCTCTCTCTCGTTGAGTCTCAATGACGAGTGAGAAAAAAAACAGCTTTGAATGGTGAGATACTTATCAAACATACTTTTTATATATACTTTTGTTACGATCAAGTCTTCTCCACCTCATTTTACTACAATTTCCCATTTCTCTAATTAGTAAATTAGCAGCTTAAAACCAACCTGGAAAATCACCAGATGAATAATGCATTTTGACCTTTTAAAATATTTAGAATTATTGCTGTGTTGCAATTAGCCACTCGTGTACGGAAACGAGGATTAGATAAATACATACACAAATACTAATAGAAGATACACAGGATATAGAGCCAATGTTAAAAGATAATTGTTGTATTTGTTGTGATTTAATTATTCTACTTTAATTTTAGAGTGCTAGCATACAAGTAGTGGAAAGTAGTGGATCACAAAAGAATAGTGTATTTCTTAGGGCTTTGTAATCCATTGACATTCCAGGTGTCAAAGTGTCAAAGGACACTCCATTGACACTCCCTCTCTACCTCGTTTTCCAGTGAAGAGGAAATGTATGAATTATAATAGAAAAAAAAAATATATATATATTACACTTTCATTTAACTAGGCAAGTCAGTAAAGAATAAATTCTTATTTACAATGACGGCCTACACCGGCCATGTCAGGTTCTGACTGTGGCCAGGTCTCTGGCTCCCTCTAGTGTGGAGCTGTAGGGCCGCAGTTAGAGCTTGACAGTGCACTGGGTGTTTTTGAGTTGGTTCATTTCGATCCCCAGTTAGAGGCAGCTGTCTCGGGTTGTCTCTAATTGGGGATTCTATTTAAGTTCCTTTGTTTTCCACCTGTGTGTGGGTTCTTGTGTGTCTTTGTTGCATTGGTTTTGTTCTCACGCCAGTTCACTGTTCTTTTTCTCTCCTTTGTTGTTTTCCGGTTTTAGTATAAACGCTAAATAAAAAGAATTGTTGCTCCACCAACGCTCTGTTTACCATCCCATATTTCAAGAACGTGACAGGCCAAACCTGGACGACGCTGGGCTAATTGTGCGCCGCCCTATGGGACTCCCAATCACAGCCAGTTGTGATACAGCCTGGATACCAACCAGGGTGTCTGTAGTGACACCTCTAGTACTGAGATGCAGTGCCTTAGATTTTGACAAAAATGCAGATTGAACCTTAATGCCCCAAGCTTTTGATTTAAGAGAACAGTATATATATTATATTTTTAACTCACCTGTGAGAATAAAGAGGACATTCTGCAGCTCCTGCAGCAGCAACCTTCATCTGTGTGTTTCAGTTCGAAAAGCGTTCAAACTGGCTTCCTATTGGTCCGATTTTTTTTCAGTTTGAAATATCCTTCATTTATTTATCTGTTACGCCCTGATGAGAAGGGTAATGCTCCAAGAGTTGGATAATGTTCTCTGTTACGCCCTGATGAGAAGGTTAATGCTCCAAGAGTTGCATAATGTTCTCTGTTACGCCCTGATGAGAAGGTTAATGCTCCAAGAGTTGCATAATGTTCTCTGTTACTCCCTGATGAGGTATTTGGTATACTCAGTGTATATAATGGATGGTCTGTCCTTGCATCCATAGCCCTGTCTCTAACTTTGAGAGAAGTTACATTTCTCCAGGCCCATCCCTCAGCTTTTTACCAAAACAGAAGTGGTGTGGCCGCATTTTTATTGTTTCAATTAAGGATTCTAGCTTTAAGTCAGCATATAGGCAGATAGGAGAAGTAACAGAGGGAGACAGACAGACAGACAGACAGACAGACAGACAGACAGACAGACAGACAGACAGACAGACAGACAGACAGACAGACAGACAGACAGACAGACAGACAGAGGGAGACAGACAGACAGATAGAGGGAGACAGACAGATAGAGGGAGACAGACAGACTGACAGTGAAAGTGAGAGGGAGACAGACAGACAAACAGACAAAGGGAGACAGACAGATAGACAGACCGAAGGGCGTTTTTGGCTCATTGTGCCTTCATTTTTGAGCTTCAGCCCTCCTCCTTCCCCTCGGAGCTAGATAGCCTACCTAATCACACTGATGTCCGGGAGGGCTCTCACCTGGGCTACCGCGATATGGGAACGCCAGCCGGCCATATGCGGGAGTCTGGAGGGGTTCGTGGGAGAGTTGAGGAGAGTTTTCGATGCTCCGTTTTCCGGGAGAGAAGCTGCCCGGAGGCTTATCCAGCATTGGCAGGGCTACCTCAGTGTGGCCGATTACGCAGTGAATTTCCGCACATTAGCAGCAGAGTGCCTGGAACCAGTAAGCACTCTTCGACTTGTTTTTGCATGGCGTCTCGGAGGAAGTCAAGGATAAGCTTGCCACTCGGGAGTTACCTACGGACCATGATTCCCTCATCGCCTTGATGATTCGCATCGATGGGCTATTACGGGAATGACGGGGGAGAGGGAATTTCAGTTCGTGCACATGTCCAAGGATTCCACCCGGACCAAGTCATCCCGGGAAGTCACCGATGGTCTCGTAGCCGAGAGGACTCGAGAATTCCCGACCTTCCCCAAGTGTCACCAAAGACGGCCGAGTCACCGCTTCCCGAGCTGATGCAGCTAGGCCGAGTGGGGCTGTCACCAGCGGAACGGCAGTACAGGACCAGTACTAAGAGGTGTCTGTACTGCGGGACTCTTGATCATTTTGTGTCCACTTGCCTGGTAAAACACCCGGCCCACTAGTAGGAGCGAGTACTCTGGTGGGCTATATGGAGACTTTGTCCAATTCCCGTACTCGCACTCCTTTTCATGTTATTCTCTGGTGGGGAGACCAGTCTAAATCACTCCTGGTCCTCATTGACTCTGGGGCTGACGGGAGCTTCCTGGACCCTGGCTGCCGAGCTGAACATCCCCACTCAGCCCCTCTCCATACCCATGGAGGTTAGAGCCCTGGATGGGCACTCTTTAGGGCGGGTCACCCATAACACCACTCCCATCAACCTATGGGTGTCAGGGAATCACAGCGAGATGATGCAGTTCCTGCTGATCAGATCCTCCCAGATTCCTGTGATGTTGGGATTCTCATGGCTCCAACGTCACAATCTCCTCATTAACTGGGCCACGGGGGCCATTATGGGCTGGAGTCCGTTCTGCCTCACCCACGTCTTCCTGGGGGCTTAGAGGCTCCCCCGGACCTCTCTGCCATTCCCGCTGAGTACCAGGACCTCCAGGAGATGTTCAGTAAGGCCCGGGAGGATTTATTCATCCCTCTTCCACACCCTCTTGCGCAGGGTTTTTCTTTGTGGAGAAGAAGGACAAGACCCTGCGCCCGTGCATTACCGGGGACTACCGGGGACTAAATGACATTACGGTGAAGAACCGTTACCCGTTACCACTCATTTCCTCACCCTTCGAGCCGCTCCAGGGGGCCACCGTGTTTTCCAAGTTGGATCTGCGGACCTACCAGCTGGTGCGGATACGGGAGAGGGACGAGTGGAAGACCGTATTTAACACGGCCAGCTGCCACTACGAGTATCTGGTCATACCTTTTGCTCTCACTCAGGCCCTGATGACATCCTCACCTTCTCCGCACCTTCATCTTCTGCAGCTCTCCGCAATAGCACGTGATCCATGTCCGACAGGTTCTCCAGCACTTTCTGGAGAACCAACTGTTCGTGAAGGCAGAAAATTGTGAGTTTCAACGCTCCACCGTTCCCTTTCTGTGCTACATCATCTCTGCTGGGAGTGTCCAGATGGATCCCGAGAAGGTGAGAGCGGCAGTGGATTGGCCTCAGCCCGAGTCCAGGGTCCAGCTGCAATGCTTCCTGGGGTTTGCCAATTTTTACCGCCACTTTAAAAATATATTTATATAAAATTTAAAACACAGCATGTATAGTGTTGGTCCCATGTTTCATGAGCTAAATAATAATAGACGCCTGCTCCCGCTCTCCCTCCCTGGCACTCGAGGGTGCCAGGCTGCCCATCACTACACACTCCTGCCACCATCATTACGCACTATATATCTGCTACCCTCGTCACGCGCAGCAGCACTCATTGGACTCACCTGGACTCCCTCACGTTGTTGATTGCCCCCCGTATGCAATTCGACATTGATTGTGGCAAGAGAGGCCTGTAGATCCCTTGATGTTACCCTGGGGTTCTTAGAGACTTCTATGAGCATCTTTCGGTCAGATCTTGAGCTGACTTTGGTGGGACGACCTGTCCTAGGTAGTTTGCTAGTGGTCTGGAATTTTCGTCGGACAGTGGAATTATGTACTTCGACTTGTTTGGAAATGGAATTGTGTACTTTGAATTGCTTGGAAATGGGTTTGTAATCCCTCCCAGACTCATGGGCATCAATAATCTTTCTTCTGAGGGCCTTGTGTAGGTATTTTGATCTTTGAATGATGTGTTACCACACACCCATATGGTTAAGACCAAACCAGACCAATTTTCTTATCTTTATGGAAGGCTGGACCCTCCTAAGTTTCTCTCTAATATTTTCTAATCATTTGCACTTGTTTTGGTATTGGTATTTTATGTGATGGTAAAGGTAGGGGTGTACTAACTTTTCCCTATAAGGAAAAGGTATTTTTGATGATTTGAATTGCATAACATTTTCAACGTTTTTTTTTTTGTGTGTGTGATTTGTTAACCCTCCCGTTGTCCTGGCTGGGTCAAGATTACCCCGGCAACATGTTAGAGCGAGCGGCGGCTGTGAGCCGGTGGTCGTAGAGGGACAACCCTCCGCTAACACATGGTTCATTTCTAAGAGAGTCATAGTCACTCGAACCATTTAGGCTTGTTGTCTTACATGTATGGAAAATAAAGTAAATGTCAAAAGTGAATGTATATTTGTTATCAATGGTAATAAAACAAACACAAACTCTGGGTGTACAGAACCACTTGACTTTATTCTACAAAAGGTGCATGGTATGAAATGTGACAAAGTGCCTGAAACATAAGTGTTGTTGAAACTACACAATGTCCAGGGGTTTGCCGACCCAGGTTTGATGTCCATCTTACTAGGCCATCCGGTGGTGTCAGACACCTAACAGATGATAATTCTCAGCCAAGGACACATAGAACAAGTGTCTGTATTTGATCAAGCCAATGTAGAGCATAGGAAATGCTACATTGGAGTATCCTTGATAAAGTACTCAGTGTCGTTCTCAGGCCCCCAAGTGAACACGGAGCACTCACCAACCCGTTGGTGGCAGATGTCTAACACCTGACTGTTCTCGTCCAAAGACACATTCACCAAGTCTCTGCATCGGACAAGGAGGGGTTGTCCGAGTTCCCTGTGTGTAGAGCATTGGTATGCTGCATTGGAGGATCCTTATCAACAAAGGACCAAGCGGCATTGTCAGGCACCCAGGTTGAACGCGTCGGCCTCACGGAAAGGCTATTTTGCTCAGGCTCATCCATCTCGAAGGTGGCTTGAAGTCATCGAGCATGGAGAAGGCGCTGGTACACAGAGCCTTTATCCTGTAAAGCAGTTCGGTGTACCGCCTGACAAACATATCCCCTAGGGCCTCGTACCGGTCCAAAGGCATGCGGATGAAATGGGTGAAGCTCCTCTTCTCAAAGAACACAGCACACTGGGACATTCCCATGACCCTAAGGCACTTAATAAGTAGCGGGTCAAGCTGACTCTGTTCCCGACACTGCCTCTTTCGCCTCTTTAGCCGTTGCTGCTGAAGGACCTTAGACAGAGAATACATGTTTTATGATACACAGCTCCAGGGAGGACCATTTTCCGCGCTACCATGCCGCTCAAAGTCTTTCACATTTACTTGAGACTCCTTTGAATCGACGTGAGAGAGGTCTAGGACAAGTGGGCCGAGCGGCTGCCGCTCCTCTACAACCCCGGGCACGACGTGACGGTGGACGAGCAACTGGTCCCGTTCAGAGGTGGGCTGGGGTGCACAAGTCATTTTCTCACACATCTGTAGTAAAATAAAACAAAAACACAACAGAAAAGGAAAAGAAATGCCTGTCATTCTTTCCACCACCACCACCACCACAGCCGCCTATTGCTAATGTCTCTTTTCTTCTCTCCTCCAAACACACACAAACGACGCCAATAAAACACAAAAAAGGTCACTATCCTTTCCGTCAGCATATTCCAAGCAAGCCAGCGAAATACGGCATGAAGTCGTGGATGGCCTGCGACTCCAAATCCAGCTACGCCTGGAAGATGCATGTCTACACTGGGAACCGCCGGAGGCCCAGAGAAGAACCAGGGGATGCGGGTCATGCTCGATTTGACGCAGGGACTCAGGGGTCACAATGACACGTGCAACAATTTCTTCACCTCCTACGAACTTGCGCGGCGGCTCCTGCTGACGAGGAACGTCACCCTGGTCGGCACTGTCAGAAAGAACAAGCCCGAGCTCCTGCCTGCGCTGCTCGCCTCAAAGGACAGGTGCCTCTTCTCCTCCAAGTTCGCCTTCAAGCCCACCACAGCTCTAATGTCATATGTCCCAAAGAAGAACAAGAACGTATTACTCCTCAGCATGCTGCCCACCGAGGCTCACGTTAGCCGTCGCCAGGACAAGAAGCCGGCCATCATCGTAGACTACAACAGCAACAAAGGAGGTGTGGACAACCTAGATAAGGTGATTGGAACCTACAGCTGCAGGAGGATGACCGCCCGTTGGCCCCTGGTCATATTCCACAACATCCTTGACATTTCCTCCTACAACGCCTTTGTCATATGGAGAGAGATCAACCCTACTTGGATGCCTGGTAAGCGCAACAAGAGGAGGGTGTTCCTGGAGCAGCTGGGAAAGGCACTTGTGACTCCGATCATCCAAAGAAGGGCCCGTCTCCCTCGCACGAAGCCTCCACGGCACTCGTCAAAGCTGTTCAAAGCACGTCTCTTCATCCACCCCAGGATCCGCCCGCCGCAGCCCCCGCCGCTCTGCAAGCAAGTAAGAGGAAGAGGTGTCAAGTATGCCCGACAAAGAAGGACTGTAAAACACACACTGTGTGCTCCAGGTGTAACAAATACATCTGCAAAGGCTGTTCACACGCATACTGTCCTGCATGTTCCAATTGGGCCTTTAGTGAGAGCGGGACAGTTCGACCCGGAGGGCACGGCGTGTGTACAGAACACCAGGACAACGGGAGGGTTAAATTGGGTAACCTTTATCTGTCAATAGTGTTGAAGTGAAGATTATATATCCATCTGTCCAAATATGTAAAAAAAAAAAGAGAGAACTTTCCAGGGGGTTTTCTTACTTTTTCACATGACTGTATGTTGTTATATGTTGTCATATGTTGTTATATGTTGTGTTTTGTGTTTACTATCTTCCTTAAAGGTTTAGTCCTGCACCTGTTGTCCTGCACCTGTTGCCCTTCACCTGTTGTCCTGCACCTGTTGTCCTGCACCTGTTGTCCTGCACCTGTTGTCCTGCACCTGTTGCCCTGCACCTGTTGCCCTGCACCTGTTGTCCTGCACCTGTTGCCCTGCACCTGTTGCCCTGCACCTGTTGTCCTGCACCTGTTGTCCTGCACCTGTTGTCCTGCACCTGTTGTCCTGCACCTGTTGCCCTGCACCTGTTGCCCTGCACCTGTTGTCCTGCACCTGTTGCCCTGCACCTGTTGCCCTGCACCTGTTGTACTGCACCTGTTGCCCTGCACCTGTTGTCCTGCACCTGTTGTACTGCACCTGTTGCCCTGCACCTGTTGCCCTGCACCTGTTGTACTGCACCTGTTGCCCTGCACCTGTTGCACTGTACCTGTTGTACTGTACCTGTTGTACTGCACCTGTTGCCCTGCACCTGTTGCACTGTACCTGTTGTACTGCACCTGTTGCCCTGCACCTGCGATGCTCTCTGTTAAAGTAATCAATAGCCTTATCTGCAGTCTGAAAACAGAGTTAGTTTGACCTTGAAAGAGTAGGAGGAAGGACTTTTTGGTTTGTGTGTGTTAGAAAAAGGACACAAGGTATTGCAGACAGGACGTTGCCACAGGGCTTGGATGTGAGGTGGATATGGATGTGAGTTGCGCTTGCATACTGAGTTTAGTTCAGCAGGAACAACAAGGAAGGCTCCCTTTGCAAGGCTGGGGGGGAAGGTTATTGTGCTGGTGGGTTTGGGGACTGTGTCAGTGTGCCGGTTTGAAGACCACCTTCAGCCTCAGGCAGATCATACAACCAGGGGGTTAGAGTACCTGGGGTACGAGATACATAGATATGGGGGTGAAGGGAATATGTTTTGTTCTTTCGGTACCCCTGGCACATTTACAATTGATGTGAACGCTGAAAAGTTAATAACGCAATGTGCACTGTCCTTGTCAAAGCAATCGCTGAATTTGTCTCGAGCAGGCGGATCTAAATACATCATTTTTATAGTTATTCGATAAAGAATGCAAGCTACACTCTTACTTAAACCTAAAATAAGTGAAACAGTTATTTTACATTGCAGGCAGACACATTGCATACGCTCCGAATGACAAAATGGAGCCCTTTACATAACTCTTCTCCTGTTGTCTATAGGAGGGACGCACGCTGTTTAAACGGCCCAAATGTTGATTTAGACGTTCACAAATGTAACAGATTTTGGCTATCACTAATGTCATGATATGTTTGGTAAAGTCATAAAGAAGGTGAAATATTTTGGGTAGATGTTCCTGAAACAGATTCTAACTACATATATATGGACATTATGAAGTATAAAAGGCTCATTCATTCACAATGTTTTCTAATCGTACCGTTATATTTGTATATGTTTTATTATACTTTTATTGTGTACTACATCAATGAATAACTTCACCATGTTCAAAGGGATATTCAATGTCTGATTTTAAATTTTTACACCTCTACCAATAGGTGCCCTTCTTTGTGAGGCATTGGAAAACCTCCCTGGTCTTTGTGGTTGAATCGGTGTCTGAAATTCACTGCCCCACTGAGGACCTTGTACTTATTGACTCAAGACACTTCAGCTTTTCATTTTTTAGTAATTTGTAAAATTTTCTAAAAACACAATTCGACAATTTCACATTCTGGGGTATTGTTTGTAGGCCAGTGACACAAAATCTAAATGTGATCCATTGTGAATGCAGACTGTAACACAACATTTATTTATTTTTAAGTCAAGGGGTATAAATACTTTCTGAAAACACTATTTTCAAGCATGCTGGTGGCTGCATCATGTTATGGGTATGCTTGTCATTTGGATAAAAATAAATGGAGTAGAGCTAAGCAGAGGCAAAATCCTAGAGGGAAACCTGGTTCAGCCTGCTTTCCAACAGACACTGGGAGACAAATTCATATTTCAGTAGGACAATAACCTAAAACACAATGACAAATATACACTGTAGCTTACCAAGTCAACATTGAATGTTCCTGAGTGGCCGAGATACAGTCTATGACAACACTTATAAAAGGCTGTCTAGCAATGATCAACAACTAACCTGACAGATCTTGAAGAATTTTAAAAATAATAATGTGCAAATATTGTACAATCCAGATGTACAATCAAGGTGTCCAGGCTGTAGCACAACAAAATGTGGAATAATAAGTCACCTCAGTGTTCTCCTGGTCTGATGAGTCACTCACCTCAGTGTTGTACTGGTCTGATGAGTCACTCACCTCAGTGTTGTACTGGTCTGATGAGTCACTTACCTCAGTGTTCTCCTGGTCTGATGAGTCACTCACCTCAGTGTTGTACTGGTCTGATGAGTCACTCACCTCAGAGTTCTCCTGGTCTGATGAGTCACTCACCTCAGTGTTCTCCTGGTCTGATGAGTCACTCACCTCAGAGTTCTCCTGGTCTGATGAGTCACTCACATCAGTGTTCTCCTACTCAACAGTCTGAATATGTCTCTTTTTCTGTCGTTGGAAGGTTTCACAGTGGGGCTGTAAAACCTCTGATTGACCATAACTTCCAGTTCAGAGTTCAGAGTTCATAATAGGGCTGTGAAACCTCTGGTTGACAATAACTTCCTGTTCAGAGTTCAGAGTAGGGCTGTGAAACATCTGATTGACCATAACTTCATTTTCAGAGTTCAGAGAAACTACAGAGGCTATGTCCACTTTAGTTATTCTGGTGACATTGGAAACTACAGAGGCTATGTCCACTTCAGTTATCCTGGTGACATTGGAACCTACAGAGGCTATGTCCACTTCAGTTATCCTGGTGACATTGGAACGTACAGAGGCTATGTCCACTTCAGTTATCCTGGTGACATTGGAACCTACAGAGGCTATGTCCACTTCAGTTATCCTGGTGACATTGGAACCTACAGAGGCTATGTCCACTTCAGTTATCCTGGTGACATTGGAACCTACAGAGGCTATGTCCACTTCAGTTATCCTGGTGACATTGGAACCTACAGAGGCTATGTCCACTTCAGTTATCCTGGTGACATTGGAACCTACAGAGGCTATGTCCACTTCAGTTATCCTGGTGACATTGGAACCTACAGAGGCTATGTCCACTTCAGTTATCCTGGTGACATTGGAAACTACAGAGGCTATGTCCACTTCAGTTATCCTGGTGACATTGGAACCTACAGAGGCTATGTCCACTTCAGTTGTCATGGTGATTTTTCATAGCAATAATGTGTTCATATAGCAACATATCTCATGTGATGATTATATAATATAGCTGGGAAATGTTTGACACTATCCTTTTCAATATAATATCTGTTAATAACACAAAACTATGGTGCCATTTATGCTTTGTTCCGGCCTACTTAGAATGAGAGTGGACTGCTGATTGAGTCTCAAAGTGAAACTGTGAAAAATCTGCCCATTGTATGGCATAGTCCCATCTAGCTACAGCATTGTAGCTCTGGTTCTGATGGAAAAAACTGAGAAAGTGAACTACAAAAACTACAACCAGAATTAATATCTTAGAGTACAGCAGGCTAGCTTCATCTGCTGCTGCCTGTGTATATCAGGCTAGCTTCATCTTCTTCTGCCTGAGTATATCAGGCTAGCTTCATCTGCTGCTGCCTGTGTATATTAGGCTAGCTTCTTCTGCTGCTGGTGCCTGAGTATAGCAGGCTTGCTTCTTCTGCTCCCACCACGGTGTGCCAGAGAGCGCTACAGGAGGTCCTTCCTGCCGGCGGCTATGAGACTATATAATGCCTCACCGGGGTGCCGTGCCGTCGGCAACATAGATCTGGAACTGTTGGGGTGCTAGGACCTAGTTTAACAATTATGCATCCATCCGTGAGTAACTCTGGTCCGTCAGCACTGATCCACTCAGGACCTATTTATTCATACAGGTCTGTATATACATACTCATGTACAGTTGTTATATCATATCACATGCAATATTGTAAGTAATTATTGGACTTAACCTACGTAGGCATTCACTCAGGAATGCATATTAGTATCCTGTCAGTTGCACCTTTTCTCATTGCTTTTAGTATATCAAATGTGCAATACATGCAGTTGTCTGTAATTAAACCCTGCGCACTATGGACTGTATTTTAAGGGATCACTTACCTGTTCATTTACCCAGTCTGTCTATTAAGTAAACTATTATTACCCTCGCTCATATCATACTCATTTTTAGCTACTGAAGTATTTCTCTGCCATCAACCTGTATAGTATAGTTAACCATCCAACATCCACCAATGTATAGTGTACATATTCAGCCAACCACCCATACTATGCAATGTCCTTTTATAGCTTTTATTTTTTTGCACTCCAGATATCTTGTATTTCTATACTTTTTCATACTGCCGCTCTATGTATCATGTACCGTGTATCTGTCTTTTGTGTACTTTCGTTGTGGCATTTTGCACCTGCCCTGTGTTTTGTTGTAGCTGCTTGACAATTAAATTTCCCCCCCGGGGGATCAATAAAGTACCTATCTATCTATCTATCTATCTATCTTCTGCTGCTGGTGTCTGAGTATAGCAGGCTAGCTTCTTCTGCTGCTGCCTGAGTATATCAGGCTAGCTTCATCTGCTTCTGCCTGAGTATATCAGGCTAGTTTCTCCTGCTGCTGCCTGAGTATATCAAGCTAGCTTCTTCTGCTGCAGCCTGAGTATATCAGGCTAGCTTCTCCTGCTGCTGCCTGAGTATATCAGGCTAGCTTCTTCTTCTGCTGCTGCCTGAGTATAGCAGGCTAGCTTCTTCTGCTGCTGCCTGAGTATAGCAGGCTAGCTTCTCCTGCTGCTGCCTGAGTATAGCAGGCTATCTTCTTCTGCTGCTGCCTGAGTATAGCAGTATACGGTAGCTTCTTCTGCTGCTGCCTGAGTATATCAGTATACAGTAGCTTCTCCTGCTACTGCCTGAGTATATCAGTATACAGTAGCTTCTTCTTCTGCTGCCTGAGTATATCAGTATACAGTAGCTTCTTCTTTTGCTGCCTGAGTATATCAGTATACAATATCTTCTTCTGCTGCTGCCTGAGTATATCAGTATACAGTAGCTTCTCCTGCTACTGCCTGAGTGTATCAGGCTAACTTATTCTGCTGCTGCCTGAGTATAGCAGTATACAGTAGCTTCTTCTGCTGTTGCCTGTTCTGCTTCAAAAAGCCAAAACCTTAGATTTTCACTGTAAGCAAGGGACAGAGATAAACAGAGGGAGACAGAGAGAGAAAGCGAAACATAGAGAGACAGAGAAATAGAGACAGAGAGAGACAGAGAGAGAAAGAGACAGAGACAGAGACAGACAGAGACAGACAGAGACAGAGACAGAGAGCGACAGAGAGACAGAGAGAGAGACAGAGACAGAGACAGACAGAGACAGAGAGCGACAGAGAGACAGAGAGAGAGAGAGAGAGAGAGACAGAGAGAGAAAGTCCTCCAACCATTACCATCTCCATTTTACAGCAGGCTGAGCAGCAGTGGTGTAGGTAGGTAGGTAGGTAGGTAGGTAGGTAGGTAGGTAGGTAGGTAGGTAGGTATCTGGCTGGTGTGCCTGACTGCCCAGGCTCCTTTCCCCCACACCCAGCCTCTCCTTTATCTCTCTCCTCTCCTCTCTTTCTCCTCTCCTCCTGTCGGACAGATTAATGGTGCCCATCCCTCCATTCCAGTGCCTGCTCGTCTGGACCAAAACATGCCTGATGGGCTAATGATGAGCAGTGAGTCTCATCCAGAAAGGTCCACACATCTCTCTCTTTCTCTATCCATCACTTCTCTCTCTCTGCCTTTCTCTCTCTCTATGCTCTTTTCCCCCTTTCAATTGTATTCAATTCAATTTAAAGCTTTATTGGCATGGGAAACAAATTGCATTGCCAAAGCAAGTGAAATTAATACACAAAAGTGAAATAAACAATACAAATGAACAGTAAACATTACACTCACAGAAGTTCTAAAAGAATGAAGACATTTCAAATGTCCCTGATTATCTTCTTGGCCTCCATGAGACACCTGGTGGTGTAGGTTTCCTCTAGGGCAGCAGTGTGCATCCAATTGTGCGTTTGGCTGAGCGGACCACCTTCTGTAGAGCCTTTTGGTCAGTGGTGGTGGAGTTGCCGTGCCAGGCTGTGATGCAGCCCGACAGTATGCTCTCGATGGAACACTTTGAGGGCCTTGTGGGACAGGCCAAATTTCTTCAGCCTCCTGAGGTTGAAGATTCGCTGTCATGCCTTCTTCACCACAGCGTCCGTGTGGTTTGAAATTCTTAGCTCCTCGGAGGAACTTGAAGTTTTTGACCGTCTCCACAGCGGTCCCGTCGAAGAGGATGGGGGCGTGCCCTGCCTGGTTCCTCCTGAAGTCCACAATCAGCTCCTTTGTTTTGCTGAGAGGAGAGGTTGAATAGGAAGGAGTTCAGTCCCATTGCCGTGAGCTTAGAGGGCACTATGGTATTCAAGGCCGACCTGAACAGCATCCTCACATACGCATTTATTTTGTCCAGGTGGGAGAAGGCAGTGACAAGTGCAATAGTTGTTGCGTCGTCCATGTATCTGTCGGGGTCGAGTGTGTCGGGAAGGGAGGAGGTGATGTGGTCTTTGAATAGCCTCTTGAAGCACTTCATGATGACGGAAGTGAGTGCTATGGGTCAGTAGTCATTCATTTCAGTTAACTTCCCTTTCTTGGGCACAGGGATGATTGTGGGCATCTTGAAGCAGGTGGGGATAACGGCCTGAGCTAGAGAGAGTTTGAAAATGTCAGAAAACATAACAGCTAGCTAGTTTACACATGCTTTGAAGGCGCGGCTTGGGATGCCGTCTGGGCTGGCAGCCTGCGAGGCACAGAACACTGTGCTACCCTTTACGGAAGCCAACTGCTCTGTAACACTCCTATTTCTCATGATTTGTCCTACCTATAGATGCTGTTCTATGTACTGTACACACATACAATACATAGTTGGTTACTGTAAAAACGTAGCATGGTGTTATATGCCATTCCTGCCCTAATCAACATAGTCCAAGATCACCTTTTCTATAGAAAAATATATCACTCAACTGACAGAGTATATCCTGTCATCTCTGCTTGAAATTCATCAGCTTACAGTGTGTCAATGAAATTCAGATAATGAGTAGAATACATTGTTATATACAGAACAACCCAGGTATTTCAGAAGTGCATTGTACACTACACTATCATTCTAAATGGTAGCACATAGAGGGACTCTTCCCCCTTCGTCCTATTGAAGCACACTGGCTGATGGAGCATGATGATGCACTGGCTGATGGAGAATGATGATGTACTGGCTGATGGAGCATAATGATGCACTAGCTGATGGAGCATGATGATGTTCTGCAGCCACATCCATATATGATTTGGTTTTATATAAATTGATGTCAAACTGATACATTTATGATGAAAAAAAATGGAAATGTACTGTGTTCAGCAGTTATCAAACTATACACCTTAACCATGCACAACATCATTTGGGTTTTAGTAGATATCTGTTTTGAGCAGTTTTATTAAGTTATAGTTAATTGTAGTGTTAAAACCAGCAATAAATTAATATAAAAAATAAAGTGAATAATGCATTTTCAAAAGCAGATACTTAGATTGACTATGTATCCAGATGCAAAGAGTTATCTGGTGCAGTGAACAAGTGACTGTGAATGTGTCTGTTGTACTCAGTCAATTGAAAATGTGCTTAGTTTTAAAACATGAGCCATGTTAATGATCTGTTTAGACTTTGGTGCTTAGAGTTGAGAAAATGTTCCACATACTGTACTACAAAGTTATTGAAAAAAATACTAACACGCTTACGGAGAGAAACCTTTATTAAAAATAAAGAGATTATACTTCCCCGTTCCGTTGCTGAGATAACGCTTTGTTAACTGTGAATATGTTCAAAGGGGCGCGTCAATTCCGCCTAAACTGATCTGTCTTGTATCTCGCAAAGGGTAATGGGATAGGTCAGAAGTAGTCCGGCTACAATGGGCAACCATGATATTACCTAGGTGACATCGTCTGCTGAATTCCATTTCTTCTTCAAAACTGTCTGAATTCATCTAAGCTAATTGTGGGGCTGCATGTCTACAAAGTCAGAGTAATTTAAACATGCTAAGCAAGCTTTTTATGTCAGTGAAAGAAGAGCTAGCTGACTAGCTAGCTGTCTATGTCAGTAAGCTAGCTAACTACAACAGTTAGCTACACAGCTGATCAAATCACTGCACTAGCGACCATCGTCCTTGCAGGAGTTAGCCAGGATATAGCCACCAGTTTGTTTTTATTTTCTCACAGTTGAAAACTATTAAATCACTGACACAACATTTGCAATAATTTAGCTAGCTAGTTATTCTGCCTATTTTATAGAAAGTCAAACAAGAGCACAGTGATACTCATTTTTTGAGTTGCAGATGCTCAAATTTGAATATGAGTTCAACATCCTACATGACACCATCTGACCTACAAGACCAATTGAAGGAGTGACACCATTTGACCTACAAGACCAATCAATGGAGTGACACCATCTGACCCACAACACTGATCAAAGATTTTCACCTTGTCAGCTCAGGGTTTCGATCTAATATCCTTTCAGTTACAGGCCCAACACTCTAACCACTGGGCTACCTGCCACCCCAAGTTGCAGCACTCAACCTGAAAATGCATTGTGCATGCTATAATAATTTTACCAATACATTATTGAGCTCATTTCTCATTTCGGGTGGAAATATTATTTCAGATTTGAGTTTTTTCCTTTAAAAAAGTCACCAGAACCGAGGTTTTCAGTACATATTTTGTTTTAAAGGGAGGTCGCTGGAAAAACCCCCAAAAAGGTGTGCCACCCTCACTAACCTTTCCCCCACAGCTAACACATGTTCCAGAGGAAACACTGCAATATAGAGTTTATTATTTCATTTTAATAGTATTTTGTGTGGCTGTGGTGGTTTAGTTAGTCTTTTGTCTTTTTGATATTAACTTTTATAATAGGCACCCCCTTTGTTTTCACTCAGGAATGCATGAGTTTTACCTGGTTGGGTAACTGAACAATATTCAAATCCATGTGTGCAGAAGGCTGAGGAATTGTATTAGTTCAGATGTACGATTTGTTCATTGAACTCAGATTAGATTTCATTCACAACATGAGCAAGAGGAGAGTAGATATCCGTCACTTTTGTGGGTGACAGGGAGGAAAGCCCAGGACAGTCAACCCAAACCTCTGTGGTCAATTTTTAAGGTAAGACTGATTTGATAGAATCTTTTGCATTAGGCTACTTTGAAGACTGAAACATTAGCCTAGTTACTACTTAAAGGCATAGACCACCCAAAAATCAGCCACATTTGTCAGCTGTTTTCTTACCTTGAAAATAGTCTAATAGTCTAAGTAAGGAAACAGCTGACAAATTTAGATTATTTGGTGGTCTATGCCTTTAATGTTAGTCAGGCACAGGCCTAGATGCTGTATGGTAGTAACGCATCTGCCTACCTCTTTGGCATGTTGATAGTGTCTTTGGTTCTGGTACAGCATTGTGTGAGTCTGTGTTTGAGCTGAAATGATGGTCTGCTGTTGTTGTGTGTGTGTTGGTCTGACTTGCTGCCAGTTTTGCTCTAGGATACTTTGTTGGTGACTCCTGACTACAAAAGTTGTTGTGTGGTACGTGCCCCATGAGCAGGTGTAATGGATTGGATTTATTATCATCTACAGACTGCAGACATTACATTATGAAAAAGTTTACAACCCCCGATTGTCATTGTATAATTCGCCCTCTGAGTGACATCATCTGACCTACAAGACCGATCAAATGAGTGACACCATCTGACCTACAAGACGATCAAAGGAGTGACACCATCTGACCTACAAGACCGGTCAAAGGAGTGACACCATCTGACCTACAAGACCGATCAAAGGAGTGACTTCATCTGACCTACAAGACGATCAAAGGAGTGACACCATCTGACCTAAAAGACCGGTCGAAGGAGTGACAACATCTGACCTACAAGACCGATCGAAGGAGTGACACCTTCTGACGTGAGACAATGGAAAAGGGGAGGAAGAGATTTCTACCATATTTCATATTACCTCAGATTTCTACCATATTTCATATTACCTCAGATTTCTACCATATTTCATATTACCTCAGAATTTCTACCATATTAACTGCACTTCCAATGATAGCGGGGCCATCGAGAGCCCATCACACACACACGTACACGCAAGCCCACACACACACACAATCGCCACCCATCGTGACACATTGATGATGTATATGCCCTGTCATGGTATTATTTATATCATAAAGGGTAAATTGTGTCTGGATTACATTAAGCACATCTCCTGACACTAGACCACCCTGCAGCTGTCTCTGTGTATTTATATTACCCTCTCTCACACCGCAAACAAATTGAACACTGAACAGATTAAACAAACAGCCATATTGATCACTAAGTAATGGAATATTATCCGCTCCTCTTCTTGCCTTTCCTCAACAATGGTTTCATTTCATTTCTCCGCAGCCATTCATGCTATCTTGGATGGTAATGTATCTGAAATCATAATGTAGAGATGTTAATGTATCTAAAATAATAATAACTGCTGCAATAAATCCCTCCCCTCTGATCTTCTCCTCCAATGGGTTTTGAGAAGGAGGTGAGGAGTGAGGAGAGAGGAGGTGAGGAGAGAGGAGAGATTGAGAGGAGAGAGGAGAGAGGAGAGAGGAGAGAGGAGAGAGGAGAGAGGAGAGAGGGAGAGGAGAGAGTAGAGAGGAGAGAGGAGAGAGGAGAGAAGAAAGAGGAATGAGGAGAGAGGAGAGAAGAAAGAGGAATGAGGAGAGAGGAGAGAGGAGAGAGGAGTATACCGATTGAGATTCTTCCTGAGACTCCAAATCCTTCACACACACACACTGATTGGCCAGCTCCCCAGACAGATGTTACAGGCCGTTGTACCAGGCCAACGTTAGTTACACTAATCCCAAAAGCCCCAGCCGATAAGAGAGGGAAAGTTTTTTTTCTTTGTTCTGAAGATTCACATGTCTAATCCTAAACAAATCCATTTGTATTCAGGCCTGTTTGAGGCAGTCAGCATGGTGCCCTGCCTGCTGTCTCCTATCTCTGTCCTCTCTCTCTAGGACCCTTCAGAGCCAGCACAGAGCTACTGTATATAGAAGCAGTAGAGAGTTAGTGAAAAGCTGGATAGAGGCTCTGTTGACTCTGTGAATGTGAATAGGGGCCTCCCACAGGGAAGGAGGAACTGCCTGCACTTGTATGCTAAACCCCACCATCTATTGTGTTGAAGACAGATGGACCAGGGACCTCTCTGATGGTTGGCTATCTATTGTGTTGAAGACAGATGGACCAGGGAACCTCTCTGCTTGTTGGCTAATATTTTGTTGAACACAGATGGACAAGGGAACCTCTCTGCTCTCTGGGTCTCTGCTGGTTGGCTATCTATTGTGTTAAAGACAGATGGACCAGGGAACCTCTCTGCTCTCTGGATCTCTGCTGGTTAGCTATCTATTGTGTTGAAGACAGATGGACCAGGGAACCTCTCTGCTGGTTGGCTATCTATTGTGTTGAAGACAGATGGACCAGGAACCTCTTTGCTGTCTGGATCTCTGCTGGTTGGCTATCTATTGTGTTGAAGACAGATGGACCAGGAACCTCTTTGCTCTCTGGATCTCTGATGGTTGGCTATCTATTGTGTTGAAGACAGATGGACCAACGAACCTCTCTGCTGGTTGGCTATCTACTGTGCTGAAGACAGATGGACCAGGAACCTCTTTGCTGTCTGGATCTCTGCTGGTTGGCTATCTATTGTGTTGAAGACAGATGGACCAGGAACCTCTTTGCTCTCTGGATCTCTGATGGTTGGCTATCTATTGTGTTGAAGACAGATGGACCAACGAACCTCTCTGCTGGTTGGCTATCTACTGTGCTGAAGACAGATGGACCAGGAACCTCTTTGCTGTCTGGATCTCTGCTGGTTGGCTATCTATTGTGTTGAAGACAGATGGACCAGGAACCTCTTTGCTCTCTGGATCTCTGATGGTTGGCTATCTATTGTGTTGAAGACAGATGGACCAACGAACCTCTCTGCTGGTTGGCTATCTACTGTGCTGAAGACAGATGAACCAGGGAACCTCTCTGCTGGTTGGCTATCTGTTGTGTTGAAGACAGATGGACCAGGGAACATCTCTGCTCTCTGGATCTCTGCTGGTTGGCTATCTATTGTGTTGAAGACAGATGGACCAGGGAACCTCTCTGCTCTCTGGATCTCTGCTGGTTGGCTATCTATTGTGTTGAAGACAGATGGACCAGGGAACCTCTCTTCTCTCTGGATCTCTGCTGGTTGGCTATCGATTGTGTTGAATACAGATTGGTGGAGGGAACTTTACTTTATCGATGAGTAAGGTTAACCTTAACAACGCCAATGCAAAACAAACCAAAATGCTATAACTTTCTCGTTTTGGGTATTTAACTTTATTTTGGATATCTATCTAGAGTCTTTTGTGGATATCTACCAGGGTTTGATTAAATTCCATTTAAATTCCAATTAATTCAGTAAGTACTCGGAAAAAGATTTCTAAGTCACTTCGATGCGTTTCAATGAGGAACATTTTGATGTTTATTTTTTGTTGTTGTTGCTTTTCTAAATGTTTTATGACTGGAATTTAAATGGAATTGAACACAACCCTAATGTATCCTAGTCAACCTATGATAGACTGCCTCTCAGTGCCTGTGAATAGCCAGGAAGGTGGAGTAAGGGTTAATATCCCATCTGATGTGGACTAGACATTATTTCCTCCAGTTAATATGCAGAGGGGCTTATTTCCTCCAGTTAGCATGCAGAGGGGCTTATTTTCTCCAGTTAACATGCAACTAAGGCCTTATTTTCTCCAGTTAACATGCAACTAAGGCCTTATTTTCTCCAGTTAACATGCAACTAAGGCCTTATTTTCTCCAGTTAACATGCAACTAAGGCCTTATTTTCTCCAGTTAACATGCAACTAAGGCCTTATTTTCTCCAGTTAACATGCAACTAAGGCCTTATTTCCTCCAGTTAAAATGCAGCTAGGGCCTTATTTCCTCCAGTTAAAATGCAGCTAGGGCCTTATTTCCTCCAGTTAAAATGCAGCTAGGGCCTTATTTCCTCCAGTTAACATGCAGCTAAGGCCTTATTTCCTACTAATAAAGAGACTGTCAACTGGAACAGCTAAACTCCTGACCAAACTCCCCAAGGACAGAGTGACATATTTATAACAGCTAGGCTTCCTGCAGTGTATGATAAACACACTATATACACACACACACACACTATGCACACACACACACACACACACAATATGCACACACACACACACACACACACACACACACACACACACACACGCACACACACACACTATACACTATGCACACACACAAACAAACACACTGTACACACACACGCTATACACACACAAACAAACACACAATACACACCACTTCAAGAGAAAGGCCAGGGTCCCATCTGTTCAGCTCTATTGAGATCCTCCTCTCCTCTTGCAGCTAGGTCACACCAGATCCAGCTAGGTCACACCAGATCCAGCTAGGTCACACCAGATCTAATGCAGTATTCGGCATTCGCCCAGGCCCTCAGGAGATGCCTTCTACACCAGCCACTAGAGGCAACGGTGAGCGCTATTACCATCAAGTAGGGCATTATGGATGGGGATGGTGGATGGGTGTAAGCCATGAGCTCCGGCTCCTTGGATTGCACTACTATGGACATACAATCCACTTTATAATGCACTTCTATGGGTCCCGTGTAGCTCAGACGGTGGAGCAGGCAACGCCAGGGTTGTGGGATCAATTCCCACAGGGGACCAGTACAAAAAAAAGTATGAACATGTATGCACTAACTAACTGTAAGTCGGTCTGGATGAGATTGTCTGCTAAATGACTGGAATGTAAAAATGTATGGTCCAAAGTAGTGTGCTATATAGGGAAAAAGCTAACATTTGGGATGCGGACCACATTCCCAGCAGGTTTTCTGCTGACCACCTCGACCGACGCCTCGGGAGAAGGAGGGGAAATATAATTTTCAAATGGCCTTTTCCTTCTATCAAAGTGGAAAATGCATAAAATGACTGGAATTGATACGCACTCTTTAAAAAGGGAAAATAAGGCGATTGTTTTGATAAACTAGAGTACTGCCACTGCTGTAAGGCGATTGTTTTGATAAACTAGAGTACTGCCACTGCTGTAAGGTGATTGTTTTGATAAACTAGAGTACTGCCACTGCTGTAAGGCGATTGTTTTGATAAACTAGAGTACTGCCACTGCTGTAAGGCGATTGTTTTGATAAACTAGAGTACTGCCACTGCTGTAAGGTGATTGTTTTGATAAACTAGAGTACTGCCACTGCTGAAAGCTGATTGTTTTGATAAACTAGAGTACTGCCACTGCTGTAAGGCGATTGTTTTGATAAACTAGAGTACTGCCACTGCTGTTAGGCGATTGTTTTGATAAACTAGAGTACTACCACTGCTGTAAGGTGATTGTTATTTGTTGCTAATTAGGATGCTCCCTACTGTCTTAGTAAAGACTAAGTAGGCATCCAAAATGGCACCCTATTCCGTACTTTTGACCCTATGTAGGAAATAGGGTGCCATTTTGGATGCAACCACTTGCTCAGATATGCAAATTAGGACTATTATGATGTGGTACATATTTTATTATGATGTCAGTCCGCAAGGCAGAGTCCCACCCAACTCAGAATGCAGAGGATCAGAAAATAACACAAATAAGAACTTCTAACTCACTAACCCTCCTCTTCACATCTCTGAAGGGAGTGGGAAGGCATTGTACGTCCAGTTTATTCAAGCTACATTTCAAACACTCTTGGTACGATGTAATGTGTGATGACTGACCACCAGCAGATAGGTATGTGACTTGTTAGCAAAGATTACGATAGCTAACCTAATCCGTTCATCTGTGGTGTTATCTAGCTAGCTAGCTAGCTATATTAGCTACTATGCTAGCTAGTCTGGCTAGATGAACTTAAATATGTCCGTAAACACTCCAGCCAGCAGGTCTGCACATGCTCTGAGGACGTGTCTAGGGATGCCTTCTGGACTTGCAGCCTTGCGAGGGTTAACACGTTTAACTGACTAATTCAGGTTCCTGGTTTACAGTAGTATAGCTGTGTAACTACATAATCAAATCTATTAATACGCCAGCTGTAGATCAAATGCCAAATAAGTATTTCATATAATGAAAGTAATGTCTCTGGCTTTCAACTGACTTCCTGATTAGAAAAGCTGTCCTCAACTCACTTCCTGACTAGAAAGTGTGTTGTATTCAGTATTGCTCTGATCTGAAATAACTGAGCAGGTGAAAAGCCAGCCTAACAATGAGCTATCACATATTCTATTCGCAGGTCGTCTTTTCTAACCGGTGCAGATGAAGGGAAGGACCCTCATTCTAAAGCAATAGATATAGTGTCTCAGACTCACAGTCCAAAATGATGCACCTCATCCAGCTGCCTCACACTTTCTCTGAGGCCTAGGGAAGAAAGCTTTCACAACTTTAAAATAGAGTGTCATCGCCTCTCTGGAATGGCAGTAGCTAACACAACATCATCATCACACATCCAAACCGAGAGAGAGCAGCTCATTTTCACTCTAGCCAGGAAAGACAAAACAGCTACAATACAACAGTCTAGTGTTCAATCCTGTTACTGAGGTGTCTATAGATGTTTCTTTATTCCAAGGCAATATGTTATTGTTACTGATAGTCTACTGAGCATCTACATATGGTCCATATCTTCTTTTTTGTAATCCAGCGCCAAAACAGCTAATCGAACTATAATCTTCATTCACATTATCCCTCAATGAGTTCAATCAAATCAGTACTGGACATGACCAAAAGCCTTGTGGGGTCCCCAATAACTATAATGTAAAGTTACTACCTGTAGATAGACACCCCTTAACCCTCAACCTCTATCTCTGGCCACCCTTTTGGTCTCCCCCTTCACCTAACTTTCTCCATCCCTGGTCTTGTGACTACCCTAGGATAAAGGCCAGAAGATCACACAAATCTCTGAGATAGGAATAACGCCAAAGGCACTGGGAGACAGACCGTGACTGTCGGCAAGAATGTTCGCTAAAAGACACCCGGCCCAGGGGGGGAAATTATGAAATTAAGTATCTATCTATCTATCTATCTATCTATCTATCTATCTATCTATCTATCTATCTATCTATCTATCTATCTATCTATCTATCTATCTATCTATCTATCTATCTATCTATCTATCTATCTATCTATCTATCTATCTATCTATCTATCTATCTATCTATCTAAAGCCGACAGCATTTCTTCAGTTTACATTTGTTTTACGTGTTAGAACAAGAACAAATATACGAGCTAAAACAGCTCATGTTTGTGAACAAGACCTACAAATTAGGAAACCTAACCTTAGAACAAGATCAATCGTCACCTTCTTACATTAGGCTTCTGAGCACAGATGGCCTGAGTTACACACCTCCTGTTTTAGCTCGTATATTTGTTATTGTTCTAACACGTAAAAAAAAAAGTTAACTGAAGAAATGCTGTCGGCTTTAGCCTGGGCCGGGTGTCTTTTAGCGAACATTCTTGCCGACAGTCACGGTCTGTCTCCCAGTGCCTTAGGCGTTATTCCTATCTCAGAGATTTGTGTGATCTTCTGGCCTTTGACCTACACGCTGCAATCTTTTGTACTTTAACTATTTGCACATCTCTACAACACTGTACGTAGACATAATGTGATATTTGAAATGTCTTTATTGGAACTTGTGTGTGTAATATTTACTGTTCACTTTTATTGTTTATTTCACTTTTGTTTAACCATTTCACTTGATTTGGCAATGTTAACATATGTTTCCTATGAACAGTTTATGACTTAGGTGGCTGGAGTCTTTGACAATTTTTAGGGCCTTTCCTCTGACACCGCATGTGTGTGTGTGTGTGTGTGTGTGGGGGGGGGGGGGGGGGTCGCCTCCAATAAAAAAACTGTTCCTTAATATTTGCCACCCTTGAAAAAGGTATGCAGTTTTGTCAAGGATGTTAACACATTTTGTTCACATTTGTTCAGGGTTTTTCACAGTTTAGCTGTGGAGATGAAAAAAGCAGTGCTTGACGAATCCCTGGGATCTAAATATGTTTGTGGAACACTATTTCCTGTTTGTTCTCCTCTGGGTCTTGGTGAAACAGAGTGCAATACAGTAACTGCTCAAACAGAACATTTATAGTAAACTGTACAAGGGGGGAGAGTTGGGAGCATTTACTGTACATATCTTACATATCTTTTGCTGTGTCTGCAACAGACAAGAGGAACCATCTATCTATGATGTTATTCTGATGTCTTCTTTGAACACCTCTAACTCTGACCATAACCATATCCCTAAACAATAATTGCATTGAAGGGATTGACAAATTCCTCACATACAACTTCACTGTCTTCAAACCTTTTTCCTTTAGCAAACAGTTTTCTCTTTGCTAACCATCACGGTAAAGACCTGACCCAAATTCCCAATGGAAACATCCCCCATGAGAACCCTGCCTCACCCTCTCTCTGGTCAGCAAGTATCCTGAATTCCAAATTGAACCCTAGACCCTACACCCTGGGTCCTCCTGTGGAGATGACACCATTCTGTATACATCTGGCCCCTCTTTGGATACTGTGTTTACTAACCTTCAATCAAGCTTCAATGCCATACAACACTCCTTCCGTGGCCTCCAACTGCTCTTAAACGCTAGTAAAACTAAGTGCATGCTTTTCTATCGTACGCTGCCAGCACCCGCCCACCGGACTATCATCACTACTCTCGACGGATCCGAATTAGAATACGTGGACACCTACAAATACCTAGGCATCTGGTTAGACTATAAACTCAACTTCCAGACTCACATCAACCATCTCCAATCCAAAATTAAATCCAGAATTGGCTTCCTATTTCGCAACAGAGCCTCCTTCACTCATGCTGCCAAACATGCCCTTGTAAAACTGACTATCCTACCGATCCTTGATTTTGGCGATGTCATTTACAAACTAGCCTCCAACACTCTACTTAGCAAATTGGATGTAGTCTATCACAGTGCCATCCGTTTTGTCACCAAAGCCCCATACACTACCCATCACTGCGACCTGTATGCTCTCGTTGGCTGGCCTTCATTATATATTCGTCGCCAAACCCACTGGCTCCAGGTCATCTACAAGTCTTTGTTAGGTAAATCCCCGCCCTATCTCAGCTCACTGGTCACTATAGCAACACCCACCCGTAGCATGCGCTCCAGCAGGTTTATCTCTCTGGTCACCCCCAAAGCCAACACCTCCTTTGGCCGCCATTCCTTCCAGTTCGCTGCTGCCAATGACTGGAACGAATTGCAAAAATCATTGAAACTAGAGGTTCCTATCTCCCTCAATAACTTTAAGCATCAGTTGTCAAAGCTGCTTATCGATCACTGCACCTGTATATAGCCCTTCTGTATATAGCCCACACTACTACCTCATCCCTATATTTATTTTTGTTTATTTCACTAATCTTGCACTCCAGTATCTCTATTTGCACATCAAAATTTGCACATCCTTCATTCCTGTGTTAATGATGATAATTCTGTAATTTATTTTACCACTATAGTCTATTTATTGTCCTACCTCCTAACCTTACTGCATTTTTGCACTACATTTTGCACTCTGTATATAGATTTTCTATTGTTTTTTTTTTTTGACTGTTTGTTTAATGTGTAACTCTGTGTTGTTTTTGTCGCACTGCTTTGCTTTGTCTTGGCCAGGTCGCAGTTGCAAATGAGAACTTGTTCTCAACTGACCTACCTGGTTAAATAAAGGTGAAATAAAAAAAAAAATAAAATAAAAAAAATGGGTATTTATGAAAAACATGTCAGAGGAAGTCCCTAAAACATGCGGTGTCAGAAGAAGGCCCTAAAAATTGTCAAAGACTCCAGCCACCCAAGTCATAGACTGTTTGCAAAGTCTAGGTGCAAAAGGCTCCTTAACAGCTTCTACCCCCAAGCCATAAGACTGCTGAACAGTTAATCAAATGGCTACCTGGACTATTTGCTTTTTAACGCTGCTGCTACTCGCTGTTTATTACCCCATCTATATAGCCTCGTTATTGTATTGTGTTACTTTTTTTGTAGCGTTGTTGGTTAAGGGCTTGTAAGAAAGCGTTTCACTGTAAGGTCTACACCTGTTGTATTTGGGGCATGTGACAAATACCATTTGATTTGATTGATTTGATATTGTTTTAATGTTCTTTTATCTGCCATTTTATCTCACTTTTGAATCTTTTGAATGTTTTGATATCGGTTCATCATGATCCATTATACCTTATAGCACAACACAATAATACTTATATGAAAATACAGTAAGCTTTTCTTTCTTCAAATATATGTACAACATTGTGTAAAAGTATCATAAAGTATAAAAAAAAAAAATTTACACTCATGGAAAGTTGTTGCAAAACCTTGCAAAAGTTGAGAGTAAATATTATGACAATTGAGTAAATTAAACACGAGATATTAAATTATGCTTTTTGAACAAGTAAGGTATTGAAGTAAAAACAGAAACCTCAATTTTTATGTGAAAATCATAGATTTTGGGGGTAATATTTAATGATCCCCTGAACACACACACACACACAAACACACACACACACACACACACACACTCTAACCTCCTTGCTGGAATCCCGTAACTGATAGGTACACTCTTAGAAAAAAATGTCCTATCTAGAACTTAAAAGTGTTCTTCGGCTGTCCCTATAGGAGAACTCTTTGAAGAACCCTTTTTGGTTTCATGTAGAACCCATTTGGTTCCAGCTAGAACCCAGAGCACTCCTCTCCCTCTATCTCCTCTCCCTCTCTGTCCCATCTCTCCCCTGTCTCCTCCTGTCTCCTCTCCCATCTCTGTCTCCTCTCCCTCCGTCTCCTCCCTCTCTGTCTCCTCTCCCTCTTCTCCCTCTGCGTCTCCTCTCCCTCCTCTCCCTCTGCCTCCTCTCCCTCCTCTCCCTCTATCTCCTCTCCCTCTGTCTCCCGTTTAGCAGTCGCTCTTATCCAGGAGCAATTAGGTTTAAGTGCCTTGCTCAAGGGCACATCAACAGATTTTTCTCCCAGTTTGCTCAGGGAATCGAACCAGCAACCTTTTGGTTACTGGCCCAACACTCTTAACCGCTATGCTAGGCAGTTGACGTATTATACAATAGAAATGTGACAACCATCACTGTTCAGCACAAACTTATCATCTCTATCAAAGTCAAATGTAATATTGCCCTCTCTGGACAACACATAGAAACAAATAAAGACTAAAGCCAACAAAAATCTACTGGCCTGACTTATAAAAGGCTGGTGTTTGTACACTCTTAGAAAAAAACATGCTATCTAGAACCGAAAATAATTAGAAATCTTTCCACAGAGGGCTCTATATGGAACAAAAAATGTGGTATTGTATATGACTGACCATGGTGACCACTAACCAGCTGAGTGACTTCAAACCTCTCTCTGACACACACACACACACATACACACACACACACACACACACACACACACACACACACACACACAGACACACACACACACACACACACACACACACACACACACACACGCACACACTTTAGATTCATAGCTCTCTCTGGGACAGACCACATTCACCTTTTTCTGTTCCATCCCAGAAGACATTGGGAGTAACTCACCCTCACAACATCACCTGCTCAATGACCGCTGTACATAACCAACCAGAACCAACCAGAACTAACCAGAACTAACATGTATGCATATCTCAACCAGAACTAACCTGCTTGCAGAGCTCAATCAGAACTAGCCTGTATGCAGATCTCAACCAGAACTAACCTGTATGCAGATCTCAACCAGAACTAACCTGTATGCAGATCTCAACCAGAACTAACCTGTATGCAGATCTCAACCAGAACTAACCTGTATGCAGATCTCAACCAGGGAATATATGGTTGTTGGGGTGTGTAAGTAAACCTCAACCAGGGAATAAGTGGGTGTTGGGGTGTAGAACAGTACAAAGACAGAGCTAGCTTGCTGTAATTAGCAGAACCACCTTCCTGTCTTCCATAGGCCTCTGCAGCATGATTAGGTCCAGCCTTCAGTATAACTAAGGTGAGCTTCTCCTCCTGAGCGTGTTGCCATGAGTAGGGCCTTGTGTTTTGCTCTTGTGTCATGCCTAGAATTTGACATCAATGGAAGGCTTATTCATCAAACTGCCTCTACAAAGACAAAGCTAGCTAGCTCTAATTAGCTGAACCATCTCTCTTACTTCCATGGCCCTTTTCATTGGTGACCACGGCAACCTTTCCTTCCATATCAACCCAAACTAATGGAAGTGGCTCTGGATAAGAGCGTCTGCTGCTAAATTACTCAAATGTAAACTGTAACCTCCTCTCTTATTACCAGGGTGAGCCTCCTCTCTTATTACCAGGGTGAGCCTCCTCTCTTATTACCAGGGTGAGCCTTCTCTCTTATTACCAGGGTGAGCCTTCTCTCTTATTACCAGGGTAAGCCTCCTCTCCTATTACCAGTGTAAGCCTCCTCTCTTATTACAAGGGTGAGCCTCCTCATGTTGCTTCCTCTCCTTTCTGCAGCATGTTGCCATCCTCCTCAGGCTCCCATCAAGGCTGTCTCTTCGCTACTTGGCTTCCATGGCCCTCTACCTGGCTTCCATGGCCCTCTGCCTGGCTTCCATAGCCCTCTACCTGGCTTCCATGGCCCTCTGCCTTGCTTCCATTGCCCTCTACCTGGCTTCCATGGCCCTCTACATGGCTTCCATGGTCCTCTACCTGGATTCTATGGCCCTCTGCCTGGCTTCCACAGCCCTCTAGCTGGCTTCCATAGCCCTCTACCTGGCTTCCATGGACCTCTGCCTGCCTGGCTTCCATAGACCTCTACCTGGCTTCCATGGCCCTCTACCTGGCTTCCATGGTCCTCAACCTGGCTTCCGTGGCCCTCTGCCTGGCTTACATAGCCCTCTACCTGGCTTCCATTGCCCTCTGCCTGGCTTCCATAGACCTCTACCTGGCTTCCATAGCCCTCTACCTGGCTTCCTTGTGCTCTACATGGCTTCCATGGCCATCTGCATCCACAATAGCAATATATGTGTTCACTGAGCTCTGCCGTGTCCAATTGATGTGAAAACCCAGTTTTCACATTATTTAGCATTACATTGCACTATAGCGTGGTGTTTTGGTATAGTTGGTTAAAAGGGTGAGGCCGTCAGCCAGCTTTAATCTGGTTGATATGGCCACTCAAGGTGGAAAGGGGTTTGATTTTGAGCAACTCACGAGGAGGCATGGGGTGAAGATGAGAATGAGAAGATTAACGGAGAGACCGCTACGGCAGTCGCTGAGTCAGTATTAAATGAGGTGGAAATACTGACTTTGGAAGATGAGGGTGTTTTCAAAATACCTGCTACCAAGCGGAAATCAGAGAGAACAATTCAGATTTCAGAATCTAACAGAAAATTAAAAAGAGAAGAACTTAAAACTAAACAATCAATGGAAAATACTAGTGAAGACGTAACTAGCACAGCTGACGAATCGTCTGCTTCTGATAGTGAGGGCGGCAATTCTGATTCGTCCACACAGAGTGGGAGGGGCTTGGAGGGTGGTTACACTATAGAAACGATTCAAACATTTTTAAGGAGTACAAAAGGGAAGAAAAATGTGCATGTAGAAGCACATTTTCCTGATCGTAATGTTTTCATCCGGTCTTTCATGAAAAACGTTGGCGAGTCACTGACTTCGCAAGAAGGTTATAGGTTGATTTTTTTTTTTTTTAGTTGAAAAACCAACAATATTCAGATGAAGTCTAAATGTCATAGTCATACGTACCTGAAGTTTTTAGTTTTATTTTGTGAGTGGGTTTAGTTTATTTTTCATTTCTATCATGCATGACATTAAGTTCTCCTCTTTAAACATCAATGGTGCAAGAGACATTACAAAAAGAACAATGTTTTATGAACTGCTGAAAATGAAAGGTATAGATGTAGGGTTTACAAAAGAAACACATAGTGATGCGGGTAATGAGGTGGAATGGAAGAGAGAGTGGGAGGGACAGGTGGTCCTTAGTCACAAGACTAACATGAGTGCAGGTGTAGCTATCCTTTTTTCTAAGGAATTTTACACCCAGAGATTATGAGGTGGAAGTGGTAGTGCAAGGTAGACTGCTTAAGGTAAAAGCAAAAATGTTAAATATTGTAATGGTTTTTATTAATGTCTATGCGACAGTGGTGGCAGTAGAGAGAATGTTATTTCTGGAGAAACTCTCAGACACAATAACAAACTGCAGTGGGGAGGAATATTTGTTTATTGGGGGTGATTTTAATTGCACTGAAAAAGAGATAGACAGGAAACATGTTGAACCTTTCTAAAGCTTTCGGCTTAAACTCTGGAAAGGAAAGGCATTTGACCGGGTTGAACACCTATATCTTTGGCGCACAATGGAAGCATTTGGGTTCAGTGGTTCAATGGTGGTTTGAGTGTGCCTTTTAAAGTGTGTAGAGGAATTAGACAGGGTTGCTCCCTTTCAGGGATGTTGTACTCAATTGCAATTGAACCTCCCTTACATGTTTTGAGGGAAAATCTGAGTGACACAGCACAAGAGAGGGGGATACCTGGTGTACAGCTTTCAGCATATGCTGATGATGTCCTAATAGTAGTTAACAGCCAAGAATAAGTAGAGATGGTGAATTTAAGTGTTAATCTGTTTGGAATTATATCATCTGCGAGAATAAACTGGGGTAAAAGTTGTGCTTTACAGCTGGGAGAGTGGGCTGGAGGACTACCAACACTACCAGGAGGTGGGCTGGGGGACTACCAACACTACCAGGAGGTGGGCTGGGGGACTACCAACACTACCAGGAGGTGGGCTGGGGGACTACCAACACTACCAGGAGGTGGGCTGGGGGACTACCAACACTACCAGGAGGTGGGCTGGGGGACTACCAACACTACCAGGAGGTGGGCTGGAGGACTACCAACACTACCAGGAGGTGGGCTGGGGGACTACCAACACT
Source organism: Thymallus thymallus (assembly GCA_023634145.1). Taxonomy (NCBI): domain Eukaryota; kingdom Metazoa; phylum Chordata; class Actinopteri; order Salmoniformes; family Salmonidae; genus Thymallus; species Thymallus thymallus. The sequence goes on from CM042410.1 coordinate 6,077,837, forward strand.
ACCAGGAGGTGGGCTGGGGGACTACCAACACTACCAGGAGGTGGGCTGGAGGACTACCAACACTACCAGGAGGTGGGCTGGAGGACTACCAACACTACCAGGAGGTGGGCTGGAGGACTACCAACACTACCAGGAGGTGGGCTGGGGGACTACCAACACTACCAGGAGGTGGGCTGGGGGACTACCAACACTACCAGGAGGTGGGCTGGAGGACTACCAACACTACCAGGAGGTGGGCTGGGGGACTACCAACACTACCAGGAGGTGGGCTGGGGGACTACCAACACTACCAGGAGGTGGGCTGGAGGACTACCAACACTACCAGGAGGTGGGCTGGGGGACTACCAACACTACCAGGAGGTGGGCTGGAGGACTACCAACACTACCAGGAGGGCTCAAATGGAATAGAGGGGGGTTTAAATATTTAGGTGTGTTTTGGGGGGATGATGAAATAATGGGGAAAAATTTGGAAGAGGTTCTAGAAATGGTACAGGGGAGATGAGGGAGATGGCGGTGGTTGATACCAGGTATGTCTTATAGGGGGAGAGTGCTGGTAGTCAACAACCTGTTGGCTTCTGCTCTTTGGCACCGGTTAGCAGTTTTCGAACCCCCTTCAGGACTGCTGGCCAAAATACAAGCTGCGGCAGTGGATAGTTTCTGGGGCAGATACCACTGGGTGCCACAGAGTGTACTTTTTCTGCCTAAAGAAGAGGGAGGACAAGGGCTGATTCATCTGGCCAGTAGGACCGCTGCTTGCCGTCTTCAACACGTAAAGAGGATACTGTATGGAAAGGATGAGATCTCTCGCTCTCGCTCTCGCTATTCAATTTCCTCTGTGGAAATTTCAATTTAAGGGCTTTATTGTCATGGGAAACATATGTTAGCATTGCCAAAGCAAGTGAAGTAGATAGTAAACAATACAAATTAACAGTAAACATTACATTTAAAATGCCATATTATGTATATATACAGTGTTGTAACAATGTGCAAATAGGTAAAACCAATAGTTAAAAGAAATGGGAAAATAAATAAACATAAACATGCAAGTATTCACTTATCTGTAAATATAACTGTATACCTAACTGTACAGCTAATTTAACCATGCAAAATTTTCACTTACCTGTTCATTTACCCAGTCTGTCTATTAAGTAAACTATTATTACCCTTGCTCATATCATACGCATTTTTAGTTACTGAAGTATTTCTCTGCCATCGACCTGTATAGTATAGTTAACCATCCAACATCCACCAATGTATAGTGTACATATTCAGCCAACCACTCATACTAAGCAATGTCCTTTTATAGCTTTTTTTGCACTCCAGATATCTTGTATTTCTATACTTTTTCATACTGCCGCTCTATGTATCATGTACCGTGTATCTGTCTTTTGTGTACTTTCGTTGTGGCATTTTGCACCTGCCCTGTGTTTTTGTTGTAGCTGCTTGACAATGAAATTTCCCCCCCGGGGGATCAATAAAGTACCTATCTATCTATCTATCTATCTATCTATCTATCTATCTATCTATCTATCTATCTATCTATCTATCTATCTATCTATCTATCTATCTATCTATCTATCTATCTATCTATCTATCTATCTATCTATCTATCTATCTATCTATCTATCTATCTATCTATCTATCTATCTATCTATCTATCTATCTAATCTATCTATCTATCTATCTATCTATCTATCTATCTATCTATCTATCTATCTATCTATCTATCTATCTATCTATCTATCTATCTATCTATCTATCTATCTATCTATCTATCTAAATATGGGTTGTATTTACAATGGTGTTTGTTCTTCACTGGTTGCCCTTTTCTTGTAGCAACAGGTCACAAATATTGCTAATATGAAGGAACACTGTGGTATTTCACCCAGTAGATATGGGAGTTTATCAAAATTGGGTTTGTTTTTGAATTCTTTGTGGATCTGTGTAATCTGAGGGAAATATGTGTCTCTAATATGGTCATACATTTGGCAGGAAGTTAGGAAGTGCAGCTCAGTTTCCACCTCATTGTGTGGGCAGTGTGCACATAGCCTGTCTTCTCTTGAGAGCCATGTCTGCCTACGGCGGCCTTTCTCAATAGCAAGGCTATGCTCACTGAGTCTGTACATAGTCAAAGCTTTCCTTAAGTTTGTGTCAGTCACAGCGGTCAGGTATTCTGCCATTGTGTACTCTCTGTTTAGGGCCAAATAGCATTCTAGTTTGCTCTGTTTTTTTGTTAGTTTTGTGTCAAGTAATTATATATATTTTTTCTCATGATTTGGTTGGGTCTAATTGTGTTGCTATCCTGGGGCTCTGTGAGGGCTGTTTGTGTTTCTCTCTCTCTCTCTCTCTCTCTCTCTCTCTCTCTCTCTCTCTCTCTCTCTCTCTCTCTCTCTCTCTCTCTCTCTCTCTCTCTCTCTCTCTACACCTCATTTCCAAAGCAGTGTTCTAAATGTGAAAGCATAACTCAGAGCCCCAGGGATATGTGGTGAGCATAAATAAACAAAAAATATTCCGAATATTAATTTGCATGGCTGCTGGTGATCATTAACTAAATGTATTCTATTGTTGGTACTATTGAAAGCAGAGGAAGGGGACACCAGGTTACCATCATTATCAAAGATATGTAGATCTCATAGGTAAACTTGTGCATTGTGTTGTTGCTATTCAATGATTTCCATGGTTTCCTTGTCTTTAATACCTTACACCTGACCACTGACACAAAGACACACACACTCTTTCTCTGCAGGGTTTTCCTTTATACCTCCTTTCTTCTATCTTACACTTTACCGCTCTGACCGGTATGACTCACTCACTCACACATAAACACACACACACACACACACACACACACACACACACACACACACACACACACACACACACACACACACACACACACACACACACACACACACACACACACACACACACACACATGCGCACGTACGAACACACACAAACACATACACACACACAAACTATCTCTCTCAAGGGGCTTTATTGGCATGGGGAACATATGTTAACGTTGCCAAAGCAAGTGAAGTAGATAATAAACAAAAGTGAAATAAACAATTTAAAATAACAGTAAACATTACACTCACAGAAGTTCCAAAAGAATAAAGACATTTCAAGTGTCATATTATGTATATATGGTTAAAGTTCAAAAGGGAAAATAAATAAACATAAATATGGGTTGTATTTACAATGGTGTTTGTTCTTCACTGGTTGCCCTTTTTTGTAGCAACAGGGCACAAATCTTGCTGCTGTGATGCACACTGTGGTATTTCACCCAGTAGATATGGTGGGAGTTTATCCAAATTTGAATTGTTTTTGAATTCTTTGTGGATCTGTGTAATCTGAGGGAAACATGTGTCTCTAATATGGTCATACATTTGGCAGGAAGTTAGGAAGTGCAGCTCATTTTCCACCTCATTTTGTGGGCAGTGTGCACATAGCCTGTCTTCTCTTGAACAAAGCCCCAGGAACAGCTTGCTTAGAGGACTCTTCTCCATGAGAATCTTTCTGTAGGCTTTGTTATGGAAGCGGGTATCGGCCTAATTCTGCTCTGCATGCATTATTTGGTGTTTTACGTTGTACACAAAGGATATATTTGCAGAATTCTGCATGCAGAGTCTCAATTTGGTGTTTGTCCCATTTTGTGATTTCTTGGTTGGTGAGCGGACCCCAGACCTCACAACCATAAAGGGGTGATGGGTTCTATAACTGATTCAAGTATTTTTTGCCAGATCCTAATTGGTATGTCAAATTTGATGTTCCTTTTGATGGCATAGAAGGCCCTTCTTGCCTTGTCTCTCAGATCATTCACAGCCTTGTGGAAGTTACCTGTGGCGCTGATGTTCAGGCCGAGGTATGTATAGTTTTTTGTGTGCTCTAGAGCAACGGTGTCTAGATGGAATTTGTATTTGTGGTCCTGGCAACTGGACCTTTTTTGGAACATGTCGTGGAAATTCCAATCAAGTGAGAGACTTTGTCATTTCTTAAAACAATAAATCTTTATTTGATATTGATTAATTATTGCAATGATGGAGCTGGTCAATGACCACCCATAGGTGATCGTTGAGAGCCTAACAATACAGGAAATGCTGAGGTGTTATATAGTGGACCTAATAATGCTTAGTCATGGCTGGTTACACCCCTCCCCGGCAGCTACCTTGTTTTGAGGAGTAAAGGGGGAAACCGCAGGTAGGCTCGATGAACAAAACGAACTTGCAACAGCCAAACATAGAACACAGGGAGAAATACACTGGGGATAATGAGGAAGATGGGCGACACCTGGAGGGGGTTGGAGACAATCACAAAGACAGGAGAAACAGATCAGGGTGTGACACTTTCAGCTGATTCAATCATCAAAGGTGTTCAAGCCATCCTCTGTTTACCTAATATCTCCACACATCTGTGCATTGAAAGAAGAACAGGATGGACCGAGACACTGTGGTCACCCTCAGAGGCTCTTTGTCTTATGCCGCTTGACCAAGTTTCTCAGAAGCGTAGATGGTTGAAAACAATAACAGGTAATCGCACCATGTCCTTGACGGTACGCCCAGACCAGCTGCAGGGAGCAGAGAGGAACCATCCTTTATAGTTAACTATCGAGATATAGTAAACAAAGCAGGTAAATACATACATCCTTTTTCCCACAAAAACATTTTTGTCTCACTGAGATGTACTGTCAGGGCCCAGGTCTCTAGTTAATTAATAAAAAAACATAAATGTAGGTTTCTGTGTGACATTGATTCATTGTGATGCCTACAGACAGACTGGGATGCTACATAAACCATACAAAAATAACTGTTGTAGTGTCTTCAGGTTGCAAATATTCTTCATGCTGTTGTATCTCATCTTAACAGTAACACCTAGGCTAATGAAGTGTCTCTGTCTGGATCAAAACAGACTATCAATTCAGATGCAGAAGAAGGGTAATCAGAGCATAACTAATTTGAAGCATCATAATAAACTGGTGTTGGCTCTATATACACACACACACACACACACACACACACACACACACACACACACACACACACACACACACACACACACACACACACACACACACACACACACACACACACACACACACACACACACACAGTGGAATTTGCTGCAGGCCAAAACTAAACATCAGGTAATTCAGATGACAGGGCTGATAAGTAATTGTCTTTTAGAAATGAGGGACGGTTCACAGTGAAGTGTTAGTTTTGTTATATCACTTCCCATTCTCATTACAGATGGGATCTTCACTGGGCAGATAGAACATTTGGTTAAGTCATGTCACTCATAATGACCAAAGAATTCAAACAAAGAAATGACTATTCAGAGAATAATGTTTCAGAAAGTCATGAACCCACTTGACGTTTACCTTGGTTAAAACAAGCATCAACAACATTGGTGCAGTGGAGAATACTACAGACGTTCAAATCCTGTCAATAAAAAAAACATGTAAAAAACAGGCGGATTTTCCTTCACTCTGCGGTCCGACTCATTCCGAACCATCTCAACTGGGTTCAGGTCGGGGTTTTGTGGAGGCCAGGTCATCTGATGCAGCACTCCATCACTCTCCTTCTTGGTCAAATAGCCCTTACACAGCCTGGAGGTGTGTTGGGTCATTGTCCTGTTGAAAAACACATGATGGTCCCTAAGCCCAAACCAGATGGGATGGCGGATCGCAGCAGAATGCTGTGGTAGCCATGCTGGTTAACTGTGCCTTGAATTCTAAATAAATCACAGACAGTGGGGGTATTTCAGAAAGCGGGTTTAGTGAAAACTCAGAGTAAGTTCACTCAGAGTTGATGGAAACTCTGGGTTTACGGTTTCAAAAAGCCAGTTCAGTACGGCAACATACTCAGTGAAGCTAACCTGCTCGCTAGCAGGTTTTATTCAACTAACCCTGAGTTTGTCCTACTCTTTAACTGAAACCTGCCATCTGAACGTGTCAGACATGGCGTGTCCTTTTCTCGAAGAGCCAGTTCATTTTGAAGCACAAATACTCCGCAGAGTATTTTGTCGGGAGAGGGGGATTAGACCCCGATTGGATGTTTTATCATTCCCTGATGAATATATTTGAGCGTTACCGTTTTTCTGGACAATCTATAATTTATCTGAACATTATTCTTTGTGTTGCACTTAGTTTTTTTTGCCAACGGGAATTTTTTACATAACATCGGTGACGCTGAGAATATTTCCAAGGCAACCGTCTGTCTGGCTGTCAGAAATGTGACTCTTTCACTGAAACGGTTACTGTACAGTTTTGTGGGGTTCCCAAGTCACAGACCCACAAGAGCCATCAAAGAAGAATTCTACAGAATTGCTGGTATCAGTCAAAGCAATAATTTATTTGGTATTACGTTTTGAGACTTGAAGCACTAATGAGTTAACTGTATATATTTTAGGCTTTCCAGATGTGATTGGCAGCATAGATGGCACTCATATTCCTATCACAGCTCCTTCAGTAAATGAAAGAGATTATATAAATAGGAAGTCTTTCCACAGCATTAATGTGCAGGTAGGAATAAATAGTACAGTCGTATGCAAACGTTTGGGCACCCATGACAATTTCCATGATTTCCATTTATAAATAATTGGGTGTTTGGATCAGCAATTTCATTTTGATCTATCAAATAACTGATGGACACAGTAATATTTCAGTAGTGAAATTAGGTTTATTGGATTAACAGAAAATGTGCCATATGCATCAAAACGAAATTAGACAGGTGCATAAATTTGGGCACCCCAACAGAAAAATCACATTGAGCCTCCTTTTGCTAAAATAACAGCCTCTAGATAGATAGATAGATAGATAGATAGGTACTTTATTGATCCCCCGGGGGGGAAATTTCATTATCAAGCAGCTACAACAAAAACACAGGGCAGGTGCAAAATGCCACAACGAAAGTACACAAAAGACAGATACACGGTACATGATACATAGAGCGGCAGTATGAAAAAGTATAGAAATACAGGATATCTGGAGTGCAAAAAAAAGCTATAAAAGGACATTGCGTAGTATGAGTGGTTGGCTGAATATGTACACTATACATTGGTGGATGTTGGATGGTTAATATACTATACAGGTTGATGGCAGAGAAATACTTCAGTAGCTAATGCGTATGATATGAGCGAGGGTAATAATAGTTTACTTAATAGACAGAATGGGTAAATGAATGGGTAAATGAACAATTTTGCATGGTTAAATTAGCTGTACAGTTAGGTATACAGTTATATTTACAGATAAGTGAATACTTGCATGTTTACACAAACTGTACAGGTAAATGACAGGAAGAGATACTATAATAGCTAAATGTGTGTATGATATTATTGGGCTAATAATAGTAATTCCCTTAAAATACAGTCCTTAGTGCGCAGGGTTTAATTACAGACAACTGCACTTATTGCACATTTGATATACTAAAAGCAATGAGAAAAGGTGCAACTGGCAGGATACTAATATGCATTCCTGAGTGAATGCCTAGGTCCAATAATTACTTACAATATTGCATGTGATATAATATAACAACTGTACATGGGTATGTATATACAGACCTGTATGAATAAGTAGGTCCTGAGTGGATGAGTGCTGACGGAACAGAGTTACTCACGGATGGATGCATAATTGTTAAACTAGGTCCTAGCACCCCAACAGTTCCAGATCTATGTTGCCGACGGCACGGCACCCCGGTGAGGCATTATATAGTCTCATAGCCGCCGGCAGGAAGGACCTCCTGTGGCGCTCTCTGGCACACCGTGGTGGGATCAGTCTGTGACTGAAAGAGCTCCTCTGCGTCATAACCATAGCGTGCAGAGGGTGGGTGACGTTGTCCATGATGGCCAGCAGTTTGGCCAGGATCCGTCTCTCCGCCACCTCCTCTAGAGTGTCAAGGCTCATCCCCAGGACAGAGCTAGCCTTCCTGATCAGCTTATTTACCCGAGAAGCATCACCGGCTTTGATGTTTGCTCCCCAGCACACCACTGCAAAAAAGATGGCACTGGCCACCGCAGACTGGTAGAAGGTATGCAGTAGTTTACTGCACACGTTGAAGGACCTGAGCCTCCTCAGAAAGTAGAGTCGGCTCTGGCCCTTTTTGTACAGGGCCCCGGTGTTACCAGCCCATTCCAGTCTGTTGTCCATATGGACCCCCAAGAACTTGTATGACTCAACCATTTCCACATCCATCCCCTTTATAGGGACTGCAGTCAGTTGTGCCTTGGTTCTCCTGAAGTCCACCACCATCTCCTTAGTTTTGCTGATGTTGAGCTGAAGGTGGTTCTGCTCACACCACAACACAAAGTCACTGATTGTGCTCCTGTACTCCTCCTCCTGCCCACCCCTGATGCACCCTACAATAGCAGAGTCATCCGAGAACTTCTGTAGGTGGCATGTTTCAGAGTTATATCTGAAGTCTGAGGTGTAGAGGGTGAACAGGAAGGGGGACAGGACCGTACCCTGGGGGGCCCCTGTGTTGCTAACTGCCCGTTCTGACACACAGCTCTGTAGTCGCACAAATTGTGGCCTACCGGTCAGGTAGTCCGTGACCCAGGAGACTAAGGGTGCTTCCACTTTCATCCTCCTCATCTTCTCACCCAGTAGCAGGGGCTGAATGGTATTGAAGGCACTGGAGAAGTCAAAAAACATGACCCTCACAGTGCAACCTGCGTTGTCCAGGTGAGAGTAGGCCCTCTGCAGAAGGTAGATGATTGCATCATCCACCCCGATGTTGCGCTGGTATGCAAACTGCAGGGGGTCCATTGATGAACACACCAGGGGTCTGAGGTGAGCGAGGACTAACCTTTCCAGGGTCTTCATGATGTGGGATGTTAGCGCTACAGGTCTGAAGTCATTCAGGACAGTGGGGTGTGCCTTCTTGGGCACTGGGACGAGGCAGGATGTTTTCCACAGCACAGGGACCCTTTCTAGGCTCAGGCTAAGGTTGAAAAGACGCTGGAGTATTCCACACAGTTGGTCAGCACAGACCCTCAGCACCCTTGGGCTGATGCCATCGGGGCCCGCCGCTTTCCACTGGTGTAGTCTCTCCAGCTCTCTCTTCACTTGGTTGGTGGTGAAAGCCAGCCCAGGTAGGGAGGTGGGGGGAAGGGGGGTGTTGAGGATCAGTCCAGGGGGGGCAGGGGCGGAGGTGGGGTCACTGATTGTCTCAGCAGAGGTGCTGTGAGCAAAGTGGGGGTGGGATAGCCGTGAGGGTGTGTGGTCTGGGGAGCTGGAGGGGAGGTGGACAGGGCCAGTATCGAACCTGTTAAAAAATTGGTTCAGCTCATTGGCTCTGTCCTGGGTCCCCTCCGTCTGCCCACTGTTCGACTTTTTGAAGCCAGTGATATTTCTCATACCCTTCCACACCTCTCTCACCTGGCTCTGCCTCAGCTTGTCCTCCATCTTCTCCTTATACACTCTCTTCCCCTCAGCAATCCGCAACTTCAGCTCCCTCTGGACGCATTTCAATTTGTCCTTGTCCTTCTCCTTGAAGGCCCTCTTCTTCTCATTCAGCAGGGCCTTCAGGTCGCTGGTGACCCAGGGTTTATTGTTTGGGAAACAGCGTACCTTCCTGGTGGGTACAGTGTTGTCTACACAAAAATTAATATAGTCTGTTATGCAGTCAGTGAGTCCATCGATGTCCTCCCCATGAGCCTCACAGAACACATCCCAGTCTGTTGTTTCAAAGCAGTCCTGTAGGGCCTCATTCGCCTCCGGGGACCATCTCCTAATAGTCCTGGTGGTTGCAGGCTGCTGTTGGACCATAGGCCTGTAGAGTGGGGTGAGGTGGACAAGGTTGTGATCCGATCTACCGAGGGGAGGGAGTGCAGTGGAGTTGTATGCATCCTTCACATTAGCATATAACAAGTCCAGAGTTTTATTATTCCTGGTTGGGCACTTCACGAACTGTTTGAACGTGGGCAGCGTGGAAGAGAGAGATGCATGGTTAAAATCCCCCGAAATTGCAAAGAAAGCACTGGGATGCGCTGTCTGTAACCTCGCGATAACAGAGTGGATGACGTCACACGCTGCGTTTGCGTCAGCAGAGGGCGGGATGTAAACAATAACAGCAATGGCCGCCGTGAATTCCCTAGGTAGATAGTAGGGTCTCAGGCTAACGGCTAACAGTTCAATGTCCGGGCTACAAAACTTTTCCTTAAGAGTAATATGGTTCGGATGACACCATCTGTTGTTAACTAATAAAGCCAGCCCACCACCCTTACTCTTACCGGAAGAGACGCGATCCCTGTCCGCTGTGATGGTCTGGAAACCGTCGATAGTGACGTTCTGTATGGGGATGTTATCGTTCAGCCAAGTCTCAGTAAAACACATTAGGCTAGCTTCCCGATAAATCCTTTGTCCACGAACAAGTCCCGCCAACTCATCCATCTTGTTATGTAGACACCTCACATTGCCCATAATAATAGACGGTATAACCGGCTTGTACTTGAACCTCCTCCGCTTTGCCTTACATTTCAATCCCGCCCTGCATCCACGGCGTCGTCTTTTCAATTCGTCCGGAATATCAAACTTTTCCCCGGGGAGCAGCAGCGCTGCGTGGGCTAAATCCAGGAGCTGGGCTCTGTTGTAAACAATAACAGTTGACGACTCCTGTCGACGTTCAGCTGCGATAAAATCCATAAAATCCATAATCCTGAACTGTTATAGTTCGACTGTAGCAAAATAAAAAATAAAACTAAAGAAAATAGACGAAAGAAAACGAACTAAAACAACAATTAACAACGGGACAACGGGAGCTGCTTAAAAGGCGACCACTCAGGGCGGCGCCAAACACAAGATGCTTCCTATAGCCTCTAATGAGTGTCTGGATTCTGGATGAAGGTATTTTGGACCATTCCTCCTTACAGAACATCTCCAGTTCAGTTAGGTTTGATGGTTGCCGAGCATGGACAGCCCACTTCAAATCATCCCACAGATTCTCAATGATATTCAGGTCTGGGGACTGGGATGGCCATTCCTGAACATTGTACTTGTTCCTCTGCATGAATGCCCGGGTAGATTTTGAGCAGTGTTTTGGGTCGTTGTCTTGTTGAAATATCCAGCCCCGGCGTAACTTCAACTTTGTGACTGATTCTTCAACATTATTCCCAAGAATCTGAGTGGAATCCATGCGACCCTCAACTTTAACAAGATTCCCAGTACCGGCAATGGCCACACAGCCCCAGAGCATGATGGAACCCCCACCAAATTTTACTGTGGGTAGCAAGTGTTTTTCTTGGAACGCTGTGTTCTTTTGCCGCCATGCATAACGCCCCTTGTTATGACCAAATAACTCAATCTTTGTTTCATCAGTCCACAGCACCTTTTTCCAAAATGAAGCTGGCTTGTCCAAATGTGCGTCTGTGGCGTGTGTGCAGAAAAGGCTTCTTCCGCATCACTCTCCCGTACAGCTTCTCCTTGTGCAAAGTGAGCTGAATTGTTGAACGATGCATAGTGACACCATCTGCAGCAAGATGATGTTGTAGGTCTTTGGAAGTGGTCTGTGGGCTGTTTTTGACCGTTCTCACCATCCTTCGCCTTTGCCTCTCCGATATTTTACTTGGCCTGCCACTTCTGGCCTTAACAAGAACTGTGCCTGTGGTCTTCCATTTCCTCACTATGTTCCTCACAGTGGACACTGACAGCTTACATCTCTGCTATAGCTATTTGTAGCCTTCCCCTAAACCATAATATTGAACAATCTTTGTTTTCAGGTCATTTGAGAGATGTTTTGAGGCCCCCATGTTGCCACTCTTCAGAGGAGAGTCAAAGAGAACAACAACTTGCAATTGGCCACCTTAAATAACTTTTCTCATGATTGGATGCACTTGTCTATGAAGTTCAAGGCTTAATGAGCTCACCAAACCAATTGTGTGTTCCAATTAATCAGTGCTAAGTATTTACATGTATTCAAATCAACAGAATGACAAGGGTGCCCACATTTCTGCATAGCCTATTTTTCACATCTGATTTAATTTCATACAACTTAATATTGCTACACTAAAAATCTTTGTCTGGACAATACCCCAGTACTCAGCTTTTATTAGAAAATAAATGGCATGCCACTGTGATCATTTTCTGTGACGACAGAGTAAATTATTATGCAGCCTCAGAGGGGTGCCCAAACTTTTGCATACGACTGTAATACTTCACAATGCAGCTAATTACTGTTCTGCACTGTGAAGATCATATGTGATGCAGCCCACATCAGCAACGTCGAAGCAAAGTAGCCTGGGTCTGTGCATGACTGGCAGATTTTTCGTGAGTCTACACTGAGCGCTAGGTTTGTGGTGAGTCTATATATATATATTATTATAATATTTTTTTTTGTAACCTTTATTTTACTAGGCAAGTCAGTTAAGAACAAATTCTTATTTACAATGACGGCCTAGGAACAGTGGGTTAACTGCCTTATTCAGGGGCAGGCTACCTGCCGCCCCCAATATATATTTATATCCTATTATAATCAATATGTTGTTTTCTCCTGTCGCAACTCATTTTAAACTCTATCCTTGTCTTATCCTAGGAGAGTTCGACGGTTACCTGCTCGGTGACAGAGCGTACCCCTGCCAGCCCTACTTGCTGACCTTCTTACCCTGATCCCGAGCCCAGCCCGCATCAACGTTACAACTTGGCTCCCTGCAGGACACGAGCCAGGGTGGAGATGACCATTGGGATGCTCAAGGCCCGGTTCCAGTGCCTTCGTAGGCTCAGGGTCACCCCCAGAAAGGGCATGTGACATTATTGTGGCATGTGTGATTTTTCACAACATTGCCACAATTAGAGGAGAACAATGTCCTGCTCAAGAAGTCAATGATCTAGATAACAGTCTGGAACACCCGGCTGACGCATGAGATGGGCGAGCAGTCAGAGATACAATATGCTACTATCATTTCTAATTGACCCATCACTTCCCCAGTGTCATATAAAGATAATATGCCTTTCATTTTATGGAGTGTTATTTATTCCCTGCAAGTGAAAATGCAGTACAGTAGTTCATCTTTTTTGTTGTTCAAAAAAGTAAAATCATCCACCTGTGGGCACCTCACCCACCTTCAACTGATGTTCCAGCAGCTGTGGGCACCTCACCTACCTTCAACTGATGTTCCAGCAGCTGTGGGCACCTCACCCACCTTCAACTGATGTTCCAGCAGCTGTGGGCACCTCACCCACCTTCAACTGATGTTCCAGCAGCTGTGGGCACCTCACCTACCTTCAACTGATGTTCCAGCAGCTGTGGGCACCTCACCCACCTTCAACTGATGTTCCAGCAGCTGTGGGCACCTCACCCACCTTCAACTGATGTTCCAGCAGCTGTGGGCACCTCACCCACCTTCAACTGATGTTCCAGCAGCTGTGGGCACCTCACCCACCTTCAACTGATGTTCCAGCAGCTGTGGGCACCTCACCCACCTTCAACTGATGTTCCAGCAGCTGTGGGCACCTCACCTACCTTCAACTGATGTTCCAGCAGCTGTGGGCACCTCACCCACCTTCAACTGATGTTCCAGCAGCTGTATTTCTATTTTTGTCTTTTGTGTTTGAAGTCGTATGTGGTCCATTTCCAAATCACAATGTTCTATTTGTATTTGTAAGTCCACCTTGTACAGCTGTTTCACAGGGAGCTGTAGGAACACAAAAAGTGACATTAAATGGCAGTGCCAGGTCTACTTAGATTCATTGTAAGTCATGGGCCAATGCTAAACAACATCTTACGGAGGCAAGTTGTGCTGTAGAGGTGGACGGACCCTCTTCTTCATTGTAATTTCCAGTATTGCTCTTTTAGGGGAAAAGGTGCAAGTATTATTCTGGTCCAACACTATTATCAACTGCTAGATGTGATGTAAGGAGTGAACCTCAATAGGCCTCTGTATGTTCCCTCTCTGTGGCAGCTGACAAGGTGTCTTCATCATTATCCTGTAATGAAAATTCAACAATTTTGTGTTCTACTCAAATCCATTATGAAACATCTGGAGTATTACGAGTACTTACAACTGCATGGAGGTCTGTTATGGCAGAAGGCTCCACCAGAGTGATTACACCATCAGTAACTGATAAAAGGTGAAGATTAGACAGTTAAATTAGAAATGTACCCAGAAAAGCCACTTAACAATTCTTAAAATACATAACTTTGAGTCACCTTAACATTAATTAACTACTAAGAATCTAAAAGTAACAGCAGTCACTTACAACAAATTGTACTGCTACAAGAAAATCAGTGTGTCAAGTTGTGTTTAAGATGGATGGGGGGGGTGTCACTGAGCTAACACTGGGAAAAGGATGACTGTACATATCAGTTATTTGAATAACTAACCTCTTATGTAGGCCCTTGTGTCCTGGGGGGGTTGGGTCGGACCAGGTTCCTCCAGAGATGCCCTCAGCAATAGGTCGCCCACTGATGTGACTGAGGGCCATCTCTTCAGCCTCTATTGGCTATAATGGATGTCAAATTTCAACATGTCCAGTAAGCACACATTTTGAGACTTGTATGTATAAAAGCATTTACTTTAAAATGGACAAAATTAAATACTGGCAGAGTGGAGATGGCTGACAATTAAAAAAGGTTTAGCTCAGAAAATGTAGCCACTGAATGCTGTTTAATGAAGCTCAACATCATCACAATTGCTTGATTTGCAATTATGCCTTACCGGTTTGAAGATTTTTGTATTTCATCATCAGTTGCTGCCAAGTGCGTTTGGTGCCTGTTGGGTTGCACCTAGATAAATATAAAAAATGTGCAAGTGCGCACACACATATAAATGTTGAATAAGTGGAACACAAGATAAAAACTTTATTTTTTTCAAAATAATACTCCCGCATTGACTCGGTCAGCAATTTTCTGCCACGCCAACTCACATTATTTTGCTGCTGCTATGGTATTGCTTTTTTTCTTAAATAAATCAGTTCATATTCGGCATAAGCAGTCACTAATATTTCTAATTCTTGGCCCAAGCATGTCTCTTCTTCTTATTGGTGTCCTTTAGTAGTGGTTTCTTTGCAGGAATTCGACCATGAAGGCCTGATTCACACAGTCTCCTCTGAACAGTTGATGTTGAGATGTGTCTGTTACTTGAACTCTGTGAACCATTTATTTGGCCTGCAATTTCTGAGGCTGGTAACTCTAATGAACTTATCCTCTGCAGCAAAGGTAACTCTGGGTTTTCCTTTTCTGTGGCGTTCCTCACGAGAGCCAGTTTCATCATAGCGCTGAATGGTTTTAGCGACTGCACTTGAAGAAACGTTCAAAGTTCTTGACATTTTCCAGATTGACTGACCTTCATGTCTTAAAGTAATGACGGACTGTCATTTCTCTTTGCTTATTTGAGCTGTTCTTGCCATAATATGGACTTGGTCTTTTACCAAACAGGGCTATCTTCTGTATTCCACCCCTACCTTCTCACAACAAAACTGATGGGCTCAAACGCCTTAAGAAGGAAAGAAATTCCACAAATTAACTTTTAACAAGGCACACCTGTCAATTGAAATGCATTCCAGGTGGCTTCCTGTCAAGCTGTTTGAGAGAATGCCAAGAGTGTGCAAAGCTATCATCAAGGCAAAGTGTGGGTACTTGAAAAAATCTCAAATCTAAAAAATATTTTGATTTGTTTAACACTTTTTTGGTTACTACATGATTCCATATGTGTTATTTCATAGTTTCGATTTCTTCACTATTATTGTACAATGTAGAAAATAGTAAAAATAAAGAACAACCCTTGAATGAGTAGGTGTGTCCAAACCTTTGACTGGTGCTGTATATCTTCATCAGAGTTGGCTCTCCTCCTCCTCATACACTTTAACTTTTTGTTCATAACTCTCTAGGAATCTTTTTCAAGGAAGTCCAATATAAACGTATCTTGGGGCTCGGTTCATGGTGTGCTAATATTTGTATTCCCCTTCCTAAAACAAAGGCATGTGGAGAATGACTTTCACTAATGCTCCCAAGTTGCGCAGCAGTCTAAGACACTGCATCTCAGTGCCAGAGGCATCACTACCGACACCCTGGTTTGAATCCAGGCTGTATCACATCCGGCCGTGATTGGGAGTTTCTTAGGGAAGTGCACAATTGGCCCAGCGTTGTCTGGGTTTGGCTGGTGTAGACTGTCATTGTAAATAAGAACTTGTTCTTAACTGACTTGCCTAGTTAAATAAAGGTTAAATGTAAAAAAAAAAAGCATTGTTTCAGACAAATAGCAAGATGTGGCTTTGAAATATGAGATATTTCACCAGAACTACAATACAAAGGTTCTGACCCTTTTCTGTATGGGTATGGAGCAGGAGGGACAATATGTACACACTTCATATCTAACCTACCAACACACACACACAAGGGACCTGGTTCACAATACCAATATACTTTTACTCAGCGGACTGTAAAAGGACTGTAAAATGGATCAACCCACGCTATTTAGTCCAGAGATGAGGCGTGGATAGTGCCATGCCACAGTGTTATATTAGCCATGCCACAGTGTTATATTAGCCATGTCACAGTGTTATATTAGCCATTCCACAGTGTTATATTAGCCATGTCACAGTGTTATATTAGCCATGTCACAGTGTTACATTAGCCATTCCACAGTGTTATATTAGCCATGCCACAGTGTTATATTAGCCATGTCACAGTGTTATATTAGCCATGTCACAGTGTTATATTAGCCATGTCACATGTTACATTAGCCATTCCACAGTGTTATATTAGCCATTCCACAGTGTTATTATTATTTGTTTTAATTTAACCTTTATTTAACTTGGCAAGTCAGTTAAGAACAAGTTCTCATTTACAATGACGGCCTACCCCGGGCCAATTGCGCGCCGCCCTATGGGACTCCCAATCATGGCCGGTTGTGATACAGTCTGGATTCAAACCAGGGTGTCAGTAGTGACACCTCTAGCACTGAGATGCAGTGTATAAGACCACTGCCCACTTGGGAGAGTGTCACATTAGCCATGCCTCAGTGTTACAGGGGAAGTGGAAGAATAGATGTCCCTTTCTGCTCTAGATGAAATAATGAGCTTTACGTTCTGATAGCCTAAACTAGACTCAGACCTGGTTTCTAATACTTTGAGTGTTTACTTTTCCCTGCCTGGAGAGCCAGGTGGGCAGGGATTGCAGTTGCTCTTTTGCGACTATTCTATTGGTTCCAGTGTTATGTGTGTTATGTGTGTGTTATGTGTGTGTCACGTGTGTTGTGTGTGTGTTATGTGTGTGTGTCGTGTGTGTGTCGTGTGTGTTATGTGTGAATAAGTCTTTGTGCATCCGTTGATATGCGTGCTTGCTTGCTTTGTGTGTGTTTCCGTGTGTGTGGAACTCCCTGCATAACAAATAAGGTTAGTCATGAAGGCATCATTGCTTTGTGTGTCTCCTGGACATTTAATAACACCCTCAGAGCCATAAAGGGCTTTTTGAAGACACCGACGTGATTGAATAACAATCAAACATCTGGAAGACCATCCCAGTACAGGAGATAGATAGCAGGGGAGAGGTACACACACACACACACACACACACACACACACACACACGCACACACACAAACACACACACGCGCACACAAACACACACACACACACACACACACACACACACACACACACACACACACACACACACACACACACACACACACAAGCTAGCAGGATAGAGGAAGTTACATTTATAGTCACTTCAACAGGAAGGTAACCTAAGAGCTGTTGTAATATTAGTAGAAACCCTGCTGGAGTCATCTCTACCATTAAACTGATAAACATTCACACAGGAATTGGTTTCCATACAAAACAGATGGTTAGGACTTAAAAGGCTTTAAATGTTTATTTATTATGCCCTTTTACTCTAGCGAACTACCCTCAGGTTGTCATTCATAAAGGGAATGGCTGAGGGGAAGAAACTTCACAGGAAACCATTTTAGTTACTGAGTACTATGTTCTTGCCTGGCTACACAGGCTCCTTATTCCAGCCAAACGCTACACCACACCCATGGACATTATTTTATTCTCTGCATTGAGTCTGGATCTGGGTACCTCCCAGACCTTTCACCGAATGCAAACACATTCGGGGCCTTCAGATTAAACAGATGTGTTGGGCCAGAGACAGAATACACTTGGGTAAAGCACGGTTTAAAAATGTGTCTGGCTTTGAAACTCTGATTGGTTAGAGATGATCCAATCACTGATGACTTTGTTTTGTACCACACCACGCGTGGCCCTCATCACCAGACTTCAATGATGGCAGTCTCAGACTGAAGTATGTAGTGGACGAAGAATTTAGTGTGAGTCGTCAGGCTAACTCTTTTCCCCACTGAAGCGATGATGCGGTGCGGATGAAATACGTGAGAAATGAACAGATAATATACCAGCTGGGGAGTAGAGCTCCGGGAAAGCAGGACAGACCAGTAAAACAAATGAAGCATACACCCATTCATACGGTAAATGTCTCAAAGATAAATATACAAAACAGACATTTCTGTAGTTACAGTTTTTTTCGTTGATGAGGGCCATGTCTTTGGTGTGCTATGAATCTAACCTCTGTTTACTTACACTACTCATGCCAGAAATGCCACCAGGGGGCTTTTCACAGTCCCCAAATCCAGAACAAATTCAGGAAAGTGTACAGTATTATATAGAGCCATTATTGCATGGAACTACCTTCCATCTCATATTGCTCAAATAAACAGCAAACCTGATTTAAAGGAACACCTCACGACACAACGCCTCTCCCCTATTGGACCTAGATAGTTTGTGTATGTGTTGATATGTAGGCTATGTGTGCCTTTAAAAATAAAATGTATGTAGTTCTGTCCTTGAGCTGTTCTTGTCTATTAATGTTCTGTATTATGTCATGTTTCATGTTCTGTGTGGACCCCAGGAAGAGTAGCTGCTGCTTTTGCAACAGCTAATGGGGATCCTTAATAAAATACCAAATACCAAATGCAACATTTTCTAAAGAACATATCAATTAACTCACCGTGAAGAGCCTTCAGACTGATTAAGTACTCTTTTGATGTTTGTGTCACCTAACACATGCTGTGTGATACGGTAAAACAGAGAGCATTAACTATAGGCCTAGGAATCCTCAAAAACCTTCAACTTTATCTATCTTTATGGATTTAATAATCAGGTGAGCCTGTGTCCCAAATAGCAGCCTGTTCCAGTACTTTTGACCAGGAACCATAGAGAATAGCATGCACACCCACAGCTGCAAACCAGGCTTATCCATCCATCCATCCATCCATTCAAATATTTAACCAGCCTATTTTACATCCCTGAGTACCTGATTACCATCTCATATCTTAATAAATCAGTCAGTATGAATCATTCTACCCAGATAAGTAGGGAGTACACAGGAGATCCTGAAATTAAAAACATCATACAAACATAATTGCATCATGAAATGTTTTATTTTTTGTGAATGTTTTTCTTTGCAACACACAGAAAACTTTTCTCCCTGTCAGGATACAGTTACTACATACGTGTCATTTATTTCCATGTAATACTATAGCGCTATAATGTACACTGTATATACTGTACAGAGCAACCTGATCTCACAGAAATACGTGAAATGAACACGACTCTTAACCCCGATTTACGTGGTGGTGGCACGGAATGTGTTGAAATGACGTGTCGGCACCACGGAAACAACACCCATACAAAGTCAATGAGGCTCATTTGTCGTGGTGGACACACGGATTCCCTGGTTCAACAACGTCACACAGTGGGCGCTGTAAAATGTTGTTTTCTAGTTTACTAAACGTCCTCCTTTTATAATGTGTTATAGTGAATTTGTTCCGATTTTTGTTGTCTAAATAACAGTAAATTGTTTGTGATATAACTGTAACGTCTCAGTCCGACGTACAGAAGGATCCGGAGGCACAGATGTTATTTCCAACGCTTTATTAAGGCTAAACTAAACTCAGGCAGCGATAGGCTACTGCCCACGCCCTAACTACACGCACTCAATCAAGCACACACACACGGAACAGAAACGGGAGAATATGCTAACACTTATTGCTAACACACAGGAACACAGGTTGTAACATGCTACAAGGAAAAACAAGACTGACTAAAAACCCGCCTAAACTTCCCCTATATAACTGTTACCCTGGTAACCCTCAGGTGCCGCCCCCCACGATTAACTGACCACCCTTTTGTAAGACTTTGCCATTTTTCACACTATTGCTAATATTGCTACACTAAAAATCTTTGTCTGGACAATACCCCAGTACTCAGCTTTTATTAGAAAATGAATGGCATGCCACTGTGATCATTTTCTGTGACGACAGAGTAAATTATTATGCAGCCTCAGAGGGGTGCCCAACCTTTTGCATACGACTGTAAGTGTGGGTAATAATAGTTTACTTAATATACAGTCTGTTTAAATGAACAGGTAAGTGAATATTTTGCATGGTTGAAAACATTGGAATATAGAATGCATAGCCCCGAGTTGATTATCACTTACATAATTATAAATACAGTTTATTCAGGTTTATACAAAATGTCTGTAGAAATACCATAAAATATATGTAGCCTCTCAATGTTTGTTTTCTTGGAAAGCTGGGAGTGTTATAATATGCTAAAACAGTACTTGTTGCATTTACAACTTGTCTAAATCCTATCATCAACTGATCTCAGAGCAGAGTGGGTGCTACAGGCCCCGTTCTGATACACACAGAGCAGCTAACAGAGTCAAATATCCTCTCAGAGCAGAGTAGATGCCTCAGGCCCCGTTCTGATACACACAGAGCAGCTAACAGAGTCAAATATCCTCTCAGAGCAGAGTAGATGCCTCAGGCCCCGTTCTGATACACACAGAGCAGCTAACAGAGTCAAATATCCTCTCAGAGCAGAGTAGATGCTACAGGCCCCGTTCTGATACACACAGAGCAGCTAACAGAGTCAAATATCCTCTCAGAGCAGAGTAGATGCCTCAGGCCCCGTTCTGATACACACAGAGCAGCTAACAGAGTCAAATATTCTCTCAGAGCAGAGTAGATGCCTCAGGCCCCGTTCTGATACACACAGAGCAGCTAACAGAGTCAAATATCCTCTCAGAGCAGAGTAGATGCCTCAGGCCCCGTTCTGATACACACAGAGCAGCTAACAGAGTCAAATATCCTCTCAGAGCAGAGTAGATGCCTCAGGCCCCGTTCTGATACACACAGAGCAGCTAACAGAGTCAGCTGTGTGTGTGTGTGTGTGTGTGTGTGTGTGTGTGTGTGTGTGTGTGTGTGTGTGTGTGTGTGTGTGTGTGTGTGTGTGTGTGTTTGTGTGTGTGTGTGTGTGTGTGTGTGTGTGTGTGTGTGTGTGTGTGTGAGAGAGAGTGTGTGTGTAAGTGAGTCCACGTGAGTGAGTGTGTGTGTGTGAGTGTGAGGGTGTGTTTTCTGTGTATGTGTGTGTTTTGTGTGTTTTATGTGTGTGTGTGTTTTTTGTGTGTACGTGTGTGTGTATTTTCACTGTGTGTCTTTTGTGTGTGTGTGTGTTCTGTGTGTGTGTTTTGTGTGTTTTGTGTGGGTGTCGGCATTTACATCTGCTTCATGTCTGAATGTGTTAAATAGTCCATGTTTTGAACAAACCTGGATTCAAATACCATTTCAAATCATTTCATATAAATTATCTGGGGTTGATTGACCATAGCTGGCACAATAAAACAAATTAAGTGGTCACAAGAGTGCAAACCCTGTCCATCTGGCACTCCAGGCAGACTAGAGCAAACGTTAAAACTATTTGAAGTATTTGAAATAGTATTTGAACCCAGGTTTCAATAGAAGCAGTCATCAACAGAGCAACAGGAAGTAGGCAGAGGAAGAGTGTTGACAGAGTTGGATACACCATGTCTTGGCAACCAGGAAAGAGTAAAGTAAAATTCAATGACATTCCTGCTCATTGCTTTGGGCACAATCTACTTTTAGAAAAACATGAACTTGTTTTCTCAGAAACTCTGAAATTCTGTCTAGTCTAGGCTTAATAACAACTAAATCTCAAGTCCTTAAATAGGGTGTTAGCGTCATCCTAGAAGAAGCACTACACTGTAAAAACAGACATGCTGTAAGTTTGAATCATATGTACATGCACTCAAACTCACACAAGCACGCACACACACACACGCACACACAGCCATGTGTCAGCTGTGTGTCTCTAGGTCCCATCTACCATGCCTTCCATTGCCCTTCTCCAGATACAATGGTCTGCAGCTGCCATTTTTGAATGCCCTCCATTATCATTCTCCAGTTATCAAATCAAATCAAATTATTATTTATGTATACAGCACATTTCAGATATGTAATGGAAAACTATGTCCTTCACAGGAAAAAACAAACAAAAAACAATTAAAATTAAAACTAAAATAGTTACTACAAACAAATGTCCACAGTCTCGGCCCCCCTCAGGTTCTCTGGCAGAATATTCCAGAGACTGGGGGCATAATAACTAAAGGATGCCTCTCCATGATTCTTGGTCCTAGGCTTTGGCATAGTTAAAAGGCCAGTGCCAGAGGACCTGAAGGACCTACTGGGTACGTAACTCTTAAGGATCGGACCCTTTTTTTTAAATGTTTGTCTAAAATGACATACCCACATCTAACAGCCTGTAGCTCAGGACCTGAAGCAAGGATATGCATATTATTGATATAATTTGAAAGGAAACACGTTGAAGTTTGTGGAAATGTGAAATTAATGTAGGAGAATATAACACATTAGATCTGGTAAAAGATAATACAAACAAAAAAACATGCATTTCTTTTCTTTTTTTGTTAAATCATCTTTTAAATGCAAGAGAAAGTCCAGACAGTGATGTAGGATTCTAGTTGTAATTTAGATGTTGTCCTCCAGTTAGCAGCAGTGTGTGTGCAAAGTTTGGAGCCAGAGACAGTAGTGGGGTCAAAATGTAGTAGAACCCAGTTCCTACATTTGAATATAAACATTTATTTTTCTAACAAAACTAATCTCTGGGACCATGAGGATGACAAATCAGAAAAATATTTCTGAATGTAAGTACATTATTTACCTTCAGATGTGAATGTACCAAACCAGTTGCCGTGATAAAAGTGTTTTGTTGTTGTGCACTATCCTCAAACAATAGCATGACATTTTTTAGCTGTAATAGCTACTGTAAATTGGACATTGCCGTTAAATTAACAAGAATTTCAGCTTTCTGCCCATATAAGACATGTCTATATCCCGGAAAGTTGGCTGTTCTTCACAACGCCACTCTAGTCACATATCGCATATTGAGCAACAATCGTCCCGGTATAGGGACACCGATCCCGTAGACATATATTGGGGTGCACAATCATGGATTGATTTAAAAAACAATACAATTATCTATTAAATAATTCTAAAACTCGCAGGCAGCCAGTACAGAGACCTTTAAACTAGTTCAATGTTTGCTCTCCGTCTGGTCTTGGTACCCGTGCTGCAGCATTCTGTATGTTTTACAGTTGACCAATGGCTTTCTTGGGTAGACCAGACAGGATAGCAATACAGTAATCAAGCCTGCTTGTAATAAAAGCATGGATGAGTCTCTCTGTATCAGCCTGAGACAGCAACGGCCGCACCTTGGCAGTGTTCCTCAGCTGGTAAAAAGTAATTTTGGTCACATTCCTAATGTGTGATTTGAAATTGAGTTCAGAATCTAAAATAGCACTTAGGTTTTTTCACTGGTGATTTATCTTTTTGCCCATGAGTTAAAATGTGCGGCCAGATTCTCTCTCTGTGCTTTGGCTCCAACAATAAGCACCTCCTTCTTGATTTAGCTGGAGGAAATCACTAATACATTTTAATAATTTAATAATGATAACACTGCCAAGGGGTAACATACAGTATATAAAACGAACAGTACCGGACCCAGAATCGAACCTTGTGGAACGCTATATGTGATATGTACAGTGGGGAGAACAAGTATTTGATACACTGCCGATTTTGCAGGTTTTCCCACTTACAAAGCATGTAGAAGTCTGTAATTTTTATCATAGGTACTCTTCAACTGTGAGTGACGGAATCTAAAACAAAAATCCAGAAAATCACATTGTATGATTTTTAAGTAATTAATTTGCATTTTATTGCATGACATAAGTATTTGATACATCAGAAAAGCAGAACTTAATATTTGGTACAGAAACCTTTGTTTGCAATTACAGTGATCATACGTTTCCTGTAGTTCTTGACCAGGTTTGCACACACTGCAGCAGGGATTTTGGCCCACTCCTCCATCCAGATCCTACTGGTTTCGGGGCTGTCGCTGGGCAATACGGACTTTCAGCTCCCTCCAAAGATTTTCTATTGGGTTCAGGTCTGGAGACTGGCTAGGCCACTCCAGGACCTTGAGATGCTTCTTACGGAGCCACTCCTTAGTTGCCCTGGCTGTGTGTTTCGGGTCGTTGTCATGCTGGAAGACCCAGCCATGACCCATCTTCAATGCTCTTACTGAGGGAAGGAGGTTGTTGGCCAAGATCTCGCGATACATGGCCCCATCCATCCTCCCCTCAATACGGTGCAGTCGTCCTGTCCCCTTTGCAGAAAAGCATCCCCAAAGAATGATGTTTCCACCTCCATGCTTCACGGTTGGGATGGTGTTCTTGGGGTTGTACTCATCCTTCTTCTTCCTCCAAACACGGCGAGTGGAGTTTAGACCAAAAAGCTATAGTTTTGTCTCATCAGACCACATGACCTTCTCCCATTCCTCCTCTGGATCATCCAGATGGTCATTGGCAAACTTCAGACGGGCCTGGACATGCGCTGGCTTGAGCAGGGGGACCTTGCGTGCGCTGCAGGATTTTAATCCATGACGGCGCAGTGTGTTACTAATGGTTTTCTTTGAGACTGTGGTCCCAGCTCTCTTCAGGTCATTGACCAGGTCCTGCCATGTAGTTCTGGGCTGATCCCTCACCTTCCTCATGATCATTGATGCCCCACGAGGTGAGATCTTGCATGGTGCCCCAGACCGAGGGAGATTGACCGTCATCTTGAACTTCTTCCATTTTCTAATAATTGCGCCAACAGTTGTTGCCTTCTCACCAAGCTGCTTGCCTATAGTCCTGTAGCCCATCCCAGCCTTGTGCAGGTCTACAATTGTATCCCTGATGTCCTTACACAGCTCTCTGGTCTTGGCCATTGTGGAGAGGTTGGAGTCTGTTTGATTGAGTGTGTGGACAGGTGTCTTTTATACAGGTAACGAGTTCAAACAGGTGCAGTTAATACAGGTAATGTATGGAGAACAGGAGGGCTTCTTAAAGAAAAACTAACAGGTCTGTGAGAGCCGGAATTCTTACTGGTTGGTAGGTGATCAAATACTTATGTCATGCAATAAAATGCAAATTAATTATTTAAAAATCATACAATGTGATTTTCTGGATTTTTGTTTTAGATTCCGTCTCTCACAGTTGAAGTGTACCTATGATAAAAATTACAGACCTCTACATGCTTTGTAAGTAGGAAAACCTGCAAAATCGGCAGTGTATCAAATACTTGTTCTCCCCACTGTATATTCAACAGTTGTCAGGCTCTGGCCATAGAGAGTCTGACAGTGTCTTTCTTTTTTGTTTCTGCGTGGGTTTGGGTTGGATCCCTAATTAGAGGCAGCTGCACCGCATTGTCTCTAATTAGGGATCCTATATATGTTAAGTCTGTAATTCACTCTGGTGTGGGTCGTTGTCGTTATCTGTCGGAGCCGTTTACCCCACCGGTGCCCAGTCCGGGCTCGGTTAATTGCCCAGCTCCATGGCCGGAGCCATTTGCCCCCCCGGTGCCCTGTCCGGGCCCGTTTATTTTCCCCGCTCCATGGCCGGAGCCGTTTGCCCCACCGGGGCCCAGTCCGGGCCCGGTTGTTTTCCCCGCTCCATGGCCGGAGCCGTTGGATCCCTAATTAGAGGCAGCTGCACCGCATTGTCTCTAATTAGGGATCCTATATACGTTAAGTCTGTAATTCACTCTGGTGTGGGTCTTTGTCGTTATCTGTCGCAGTCACGGTGAAAGTAAGTGTGCGTTTGTTACGTCCCGTTCATTCATTCATTCATTCATTCGTTCGTGTTTGTTTTCTGTGAACGTGACGTTTTGTCTGTAGTGTTTGTTTCGGTGTTGTTTAGTTCGTCGTTTTGTTGAGTTTCAATATACATAGTATTGGAGATATACATAGTATAGCGAATAAAAAATGACGAACTACTATCCCTGCGCTGCGTCTTGGTCTGTCTCTGCACCCGATCGTGACAACAGTGTCGACTGCAACACTGAAATCCAAGAGTACAAGGAAAGAGAGCTGTTTGGCATCTGGGTTGGCTCTAAGATCCTTTAGCACTTCAACTAAGGCTGTTTTTATGCTGTGGTTGATTGGATTTTACAGTTGGCACTTATAAAATAATTTACATGTTTTAAAAACAAATTGCTTATGAATGGAAGGTTGGAGATTGGCCAAAAAAAGAGCTGAAGAATCTAGATTACTTTACTTCAGACGGGGTTTCACCATAGCAGTTTTAGTGCAGTGGGGAAAGTGCCTGTGAACAGGGAGTGATTATAAATATCTAGCACTTCTTCTTTGACTTTCTCCACTTCCACTCTGCCTTTCTGCAATTTCTCTTTCATTTATTAGTTTCCTCACTCATCCAAGGGGCTCTCTGTTCATCCAAGGGGCTCTCTGCTCATCCAAGGGGCTCTCTGCTCATCCAAGGGGCTCTCTGCTCATCCAAGGGGCTCTCTGTTCATCCAAGGGGCTCTCTGCTCATCCAAGGGGCTCTCTGCTCATCCAAGGGGCTCTCTGCTCATCCAAGGGGCTCTCTGCTCATCCAAGGGCCTGCTTTGATGTGGCATTTTTCAACTTTACTGGCGCTATAGCATCAATGGTTGCCCTTAATTTCTTTATTCAAGTTGACTAAATCATTACAAGAGTTGTTGGAGTAATAGGTGTTGTTTTTTGTGTGTCAAGTAGTTATCTTTTTGATTTCTCATGATATGGTTGGGTCTAATTGTGTTGCTGTCCTGGGGCCCTGTGGGGTCTGTTTGTGTTTGTGAACAAAACCCCAGGACCAGCTTGCTTAAAGGACTCTTCTCCAGGTTCATCTCTGTAGGTGATGGCTTTGTTATGGAAGGTTTGGGAATCGCTTCCTTTTAGGTGGCTGTAGAATTTAACAGCTCTTTTCTGGAATTTGATAATTAGTGAGTATCCGAGCAATTCTGCTCTGCATGTATTATCTGCATT
Organism: Thymallus thymallus; assembly: GCA_023634145.1. Lineage (NCBI taxonomy): Eukaryota > Metazoa > Chordata > Actinopteri > Salmoniformes > Salmonidae > Thymallus > Thymallus thymallus. The sequence continues at coordinate 6,105,012 of CM042410.1, forward strand.
CAGAGTCTCAATTTGGTGTTTGGGCCATTTTGTGAATTCTTGGTTGGTGAGTGGACCCCAGACCTCACAACCATAAAGGGCAATGGGTTCTATAATGGACTGATGTAGTTTTAGCCAGATCCTAAATAGGATGTTGAATTGTATGTCCATTTTGAAGTTTACATACAGTCGTATGCAAAAGTTTGGGCAGCCCTCTGAGGCTGCATAATAATTTACTCTGTCATCACAGAAAATGATCACAGTGGCATGCCATTCATTTTCTAATAAAAGCTGAGTACTGGCATATTGTCCAGACAAAGATTTTTAGTGTAGAATTATTAAGTTGTATGAAATTAAATCAGATGTGAAAAATAAGCTATGCAAAAATTTGGGCACCCTTGTCATTCTGTTGATTTGAATACCTGTAACTACTTAGCACTGATTAATTGGAACACACAATTGGTTTGGTGAGCTCATTAAGCCTTGAACTTCATAGACAAGTGCATCCAATCATGAGAAAAGGTATTTAAGGTGGCCAATTGCAAGTTGTTGTTCTCTTTGACTCTCCTCTGAAGAGTGGCAACATGGGGGCCTCAAAACAACTCTCAAATGACCCGAAAACAAAGATTGTTCAACATTATGGTTTAGGGGAAGGCTACAAAAAGCTATCGCAGAGATGTAAGCTGTCAGTGTCCACTGTGAGGAACATAGTGAGGAAATGGAAGACCACAGGCACAGTTCTTGTTAAGGCCAGAAGTGGCAGGTCAAGTAAAATATTGGAAAGGCAAAGGTGAAGGATGGTGAGAATGGTCAAAAACAGCCCACAGACCACCTCCAAAGACCTACAACATCATCTTGCTGCAGATGGTGTCACTGTGCATTGTTCAACAATTCAGCGCACTTTGCACAAGGAGAAGCTGTATGGGAGAGTGATGCGGAAGAAGCCTTTTCTGCACACCCACCACAGACGCACATTTGGACAAGCCAGCTTCATTTTGGAATAAGGTGCTGTGAACTGATGAAACAAAGATTGAGTTATTTGGTCATAACAAGGGGCGTTATGCATGGTGGCAAAAGAACACAGCGTTCCAAGAAAAACACTTGCTACCCACAGTAGAATTTGGTGGGGGTTCCATCATGCTGTGGGGTTGTATGGCCATTGCCGGTACTGGGAATCTTGTTAAAGTTGAGGGTCGCATGGATTCCACTCAATATCAGCAGATTCTTGGGAATAATGTTGAAGAATCAGTCACAAAGTTGAAGTTAAGCCGGGGCTGGATATTTCAACAAGACAACGACCCAAAACACTGCTCAAAATTTACCCGGGCATTTATGCAGAGGAACAAGTACAATGTTCAGGAATGGCCATCCCAGTCCCCAGACCTGAATATCATTGAGAAACTGTGGGATGATTTGAAGTGGGCTGTCCATGCTCGGCAACCATCAAACCTAACTGAACTGGAGATGTTCTGTAAGGAGGAATGGTCCAAAATACCTTCATCCAGAATCCAGACACTCATTAGAGGCTATAGGAAGCGTCTAGAGGCTGTTATTTTAGCAAAAGGAGGGTCTACTAAATATTGATGTGATTTTTCTGTTGGGGTGTCCAAATTTATGCACCTGTCTAATTTCGTTTTGATGCATATTGCACATTTTCTGTTAATCCAATAAACCTCATTTCACTACTGAAATATTACTGTCCATCAGTTATTTGATAGATCAAAATGAAATTGCTGATCCAAACACCCAATTATTTATAAATGGAAATCATGGAAATTGTCAGGGTTGCCCAAACTTTTGCATACGACTGTAGGAACACAATCATTTCGATACACCCGCAATAACATCTGCTAAATATGTTTATGTGACCAATAGGTAGCACACATGGGGACATTTCTCTATATTGAGATAATTTCCTTATTAATTTCTAGCCAGATGTAAAATGTTCCTGTTTTGACAAATTTAATAGAGTAGGTTAGGTCTGCTCTATACCAAATTAGCATACCCCCTGAGTCTCTTCCCTGTTTCACACCTGGTAGTTTGGTGGATGGGACTACCAGCTTTCTGTAACCTAGAGGGTAACCAGTGGGTCTGTCTCCTCTATACCATGTTTCTTGTAGGATGACAATGTCTGTATTTCTGATTTATTTGATGAAGTCTGGGTTCCTGCTCTTTAGGCCAAAGGCAGATGACCTCAGACCTTGTATATTCCAGGATGAGATAGTAAAAGCTTTGTGTTCCATAGTGCTTAGTGTTGTTTTTGTGTGGTTTAGGCTCTGACCATTACAGTAGGTGTGAGAAGAGCTTGTTTAGCATCTGATATATACCTCTTAGGTCGCAGGATGGGGCTTGGGTTGGTGTAGGAGGGGTTTGGGCCTGTTGCTCTGCTCATATGTGCTTGCGCTCTCTCTCTCTCTCTCTCTCTCCCTCTCTCTCTCTCTCTCTCTCTCTCTCTCTCTCTCTGTGTGACGTTGACAAGAGGAGATTGCCCCTAACAGCTGAACAGTTGTCTGTCCTTCAAATCTCTCCAAGCAGTGTATGTGTAATTTATCGATAAAGACAGTACAGGCAACTCTATGGTTAAGTTTAGCCATTAATTGAGACTTGCCTTATTAAACCATTGCAGATGGATGGCACAGTGGTCCAAGCAGTGAGCTTGGACCAAGAATATGGCTCATCTGTAAGGTTGCTGCTCCTCGTTCAAGCTGAGCTAACTGGTAAAGTTCAGTCAGTATCCATACAGTGAGTTAGTTCTCTGTTTATCGTTACTGTGTGTTGTATATTGTTTTTCGTTCCAACCACACCTGCACACCATTTTATTGTTTTGTATCTGTATTGTTGTTGATTACTTGTTTTCTTTGGTGCAAAAAAATAAAATAATAAAATAAAAATAATACAAATTATAATTATAATAATTTAACTAGAGGAATTAGCAAGTGTAGTGAATTTGGGGGGGATTTTCTACCTATAATGAACATACTCTATTGAATCCCGACACGGCTGCTGTATTTAGAAGCATCAGGCTTCTTCTGAACAATACTCATTCCACTTACCCCATAAATCAGACATCACACAAAAATTGTATTATTAAAACCTGTCTCTTTTTGTCAAATCGCTCACCCTCGTCAGGATTCAAACATGTAGAAGGGTCGCCTATATGTGTTAAGCCTGAACACCATAGGAGTTTAATCTTGTTTACCTCAAATAAGAGAAAGGGCTTAATCTATACATTTAATATCATGTTCACATCGAAAACATAATGTTAGCTAAATTGTTGTCATGGTTAGGTGGAAGGAGAGACCAAGGCGCAGCGCACTCATAGTTCGACATTATTTTATTTATACTAATACTATGTATATATACAAACAATCCAAAAGTACAAACTCAAAACAAACACTACAATACAAAAACGTCACGTTCACCTAAACCAACACGAATGAAACGGACGTAACAAAAGAGCACACTTACTTTAACCGTGACTGCGACATACAACGACAACGACCCACACCAGAGTGAAGGACAGACTCAAAATATATGGGATCCCTAATTAGAGACAATGCGGTGCAGCTGCCTCCAGGTACTCCTTGAAAGTTATCTGATTGGCAGCATGTTTTTTTGCATCACATCAATGCCACCAAATAACCATCATACCACAAAGCATTTTCAACCACCCACTTCAAGGTCTGCTTTCTGTAAAGGCTGAACTACATCTTGTGTTTAACCATTAAGTGTTCCTTGTTGATGGGTTACCACATTGGAGCAGTACAGCCCTCCTGGCTGATTTTATCTGGTACACTCTCTTTAGGATCTGTGCCACCTTAAATGACAAGCATCCTTACTGTCAAAAATCGAATCAAATTTTATGTAATTAAATTACATTAGTGAATTTGTCCCAATACTTTTGGTCCCCTAAAATGGGGGGCTATGTACATAAATTGCTGCAATTTCTAAACAGTTGAAAATTATGAAAATACCCTCACCTTAAATCTGAGAGTCTGCACTTTAACTTCATAGTTATTGTATAATTTGAAATCCAAAGTGCCAGAGTACAGAGCCAAAACAACAACAAAAATGGTCACTATACCATTACTTTTGGAGCTCACTGTATATTTAGTTTGTATTCCAACTCTTTGCTTCTCCTGAGATTGCCATTGATCATGACTTTCAGTTCCATTACATTACACATAAAAGTCATTGGACGAGGGATTTATATTTCTGGAACTGTTCTCATTGGTCAATTGTTGGTTATTTCTTGGTTGCACTAGCGTCTCAGATTGGTTGGCAAGTGCAATTCTTGGTTACAAATCAAATCACATTTTATTTGTCACATGCGCCGAATACAACAGGTGTAGACCTTACAGTGAAATGCTTACTTACAATCCCTTAACCAACAAGAAAGTTTTAAGAAAATAAGTGTAAAAAAATAGATACAGTGGGGAGAACAAGTATTTGATACACTGCAGATTTTGCAGGTTTTCCTACTTACAAAGCATGTAGAGGTCTGTAATTTTTATCATAGGTACTCATCAACTGTGAGTGACGGAATCTAAAACAAAAATCCAGAAAATCACATTGTATGATTTTTAAGTAATTCATTTGTATTTTATTGCATGACATAAGCTTTGGGTCGTTGTCATGCTGGAAGACCCAGCCACGACCCATCTTCAAGGCTCTTACTGAGGGAAGGAGGTTGTTGGCCAAGATCTCACGATACATGGCCCCATCCATCCTCCCCTCAATACGGTGCAGTCGTCCTGTCCTCTTTGCAGAAAAGCATCCCCAAAGAAGGATGTTTCCACCTCCATGCTTCACGGTTGGGATGGTGTTCTTGGGGTTGTACTCATCCTTCTTCTTCCTCCAAACACGGCGAGTGGAGTTTAGACCAAAAAGCTCTATTTTTGTCTCATCAGACCACATGACCTTCTCCCATTCCTCCTCTGGATCATCCAGATGGTCATTGGCAAACTTCAGACGAGCCTGGACATGCGCTGGCTTGAGCAGGGGGACCTTGCGTGCGTTGCAGGATTTTAATCCATGACGGCGTAGTGTGTTACTAATGGTTTTCTTTGAGACTATGGTCCCAGCTCTCTTCAGGTCATTGACCAGGTCCTGCCGTGTAGTTCTGGGCTGATCCCTCACCTTCCTCATGATCATTGATGCCCCACGAGGTGAGATCTTGCATGGTGCCCCAGACCGAGGGAGATTGACCGTCATCTTGAACTTCTTCCATTTTCTAATAATTGCGCCAACAGTTGTTGCCTTCTCACCAAGCTGCTTGTCTATTGTCCTGTAGCCCATCCCAGCCTTGTGCAGGTCTACAATTTTATCCCTGATGTCCTTACACAGCTCTCTGGTCTTGGCGATTGTGGAGAGGTTGGAGTCTGTTTGATTGAGTGTGTGGACAGGTGTCTATTATACAGGTAACGAGTTCAAACAGGTGCAGTTAATACAGGTAATGAGTGGAGAACAGGAGGGCTTCTTAAAGAAAAACTAACAGGTCTGTGAGAGCCGGAATTCTTACTGGTTGGTAGGTGATCAAATACTTATGGCATGCAATAAAATGCAAATTAATTATTTAAAAATCATACAATGTGATTTTCTGGATTTTTGTTTTAGATTCCGTCTCTCACAGTTGAGGTGTACCTATGATCAAAATTACAGACCTCTACATGCTTTGTAAGTAGGAAAACCTGTAAAATTGGCAGTGTATCAAATACTTGTTCTCCCCACTGTAAGTAAAAGTAAAAAATTATTCTTAATAAAGAGCAGCAGTAAAAAAACAGTACCGAGGCTATATAAAGGGGGTACCGGTACAGAGTCAGCGATATGATTGGTTGTGGCAACCTTCAATGTCTTCGACTCTCCGTTGTCGGGGAAGGGGCGCCATAAACTGTGGGTTCAATCCCAGCTCTGGGTTTTGACGGAATCTCTCAACATTGCTTGTCCATATATTTATATATTCTTAATTCCATTCCTTTACTTTAGATTAGTGTGTATTGTGTGTACTGTTGTGAAATTATTAGATATTCCTTGTTAGACATTACTGCACTGTCGGAGCTAAAAACACAAGCATTTTGCTACACCCCCAATAATATCTGCTAAACATGTGTAAGTGACCAATAAAATTTGATTTGATATGATATAGTACTGATATGATATAGTACTGATATTATATAGTACTGATACTATAGTACTGATACGATATACTACTGATATGATATAGTACTGATACTATAGTACTGATATGATATAGTTGGCCTTCTCAGTGTCATTATTGGCCTACGGTATGCAAACAGTACAACTGGAGAGGAGTGTCTCGTTCGTCCCATTACTCACCCGGAGCTGTGCTAATGGGAGAAGTCTCTTTGTGTGTGTGTGTGAGCGTGTGTGTACTTTATGTATGTGTGTGTGTGTGTGTGTGTGTGTGTGTGTGTGTGTGTGTGTGTGTGTGTGTGTGTGTGTGTGTGTGTGTGTGTGTGTGTGTGTGTGTGTGTGTGTGTGTGTTTGTGTGTGTGTGTGTGTGTGTGTTTGTGTGTGTGAGTTTGTGTGTGTGTGTGTATGTGTACAGTATGTGTATATGCATAGTGTGTAGGATCGTGCCTACATCTGTGTGTGTGTCTTGCTGGATGATGAAGGACCTTCTGTCCATGCCAGCCATAACACTGCAGATGCTCCACTGACACTGCCCTAGATTTATCTTCACACCATTATTTCAGCCAGATGAATGGGCTGGGGAAAGGGGATAGCTCCGGAATTACAGGATTGTTCCAGAACTAGGGGACAGTTACAGAACTAGGGGATATCTCTATAACTAAGGGATATCTCTATAAATAGAGGATATCTGTATAACTATGGGATATCTCTATAAACAGGGGATATCTATATAACTACGGGATAGCTCTATAACTAGGGTATAGCTCTATAACTAGAGTATAGCTCTATAACTATGGGATATATCTTTGAACAAGGGATAACTCTATAACTAGGGGATATCTCTATAAACAGGGAATATCTGTATAACTAGGGGATATCTCTATAAACAGGGGATATCTGTATAACTAGGGAATATCTCTATAAACAAGGGATATCTGTATAACTAGGGGATATCTCTACAACTAGGGGATAGTTCCAGAACTAGGGGATATCTCTATAACTAGGGGATATCTGTATAACTAGGGGATAGCTCTATAACTATGCGATAACTCTATAACTAGGGGATAGCTCCAGAACTAGGGGATAGCTCTATAACTAGGGGATATCTATATAAACAGGGGATATCTCTATAACTGGGGGATATCTCTATAACTAGGGGATATCTTTATAACTATGGTATATCTCTATAACTATGGGATATCTCTTTGAACAGGGAATATCTGTATAACTATGGGATAGCTCTATAACTAGGGGATATCTTTATAACTAGGGGTAGCTCTATATCTAGGGAATATCTCTATAACTAGGGGATAGCTCTATAACTAGGGGATATGTCTATAACTAGGGGATAGCTCTATAACTAGGGGATAGGTCTATAACTAGGGGATAGGTCTACAACTAGGGGATAGCTCTATAACTAGGAGATAACTCTATAGCAAGGGTATAGCACTGTATCTAGGGGATAGCTCTATAACTATGGGATAGCTCCATAACTATGGGATATGTCTGTGAACAGGGGATAGCTCTATAACTAAGAGAGAGAACTCTATATATAGAATATCTCTATAACTAGGGGATAGCTCTATAACTAGGGGATAGGTCTATAACTAGGGGATAGGTCTACAACTAGGGGATAGCTCTATAACTAGGAGATAACTCTATAGCAAGGGGATAGCACTGTATCTAGGGGATAGCTCTATAACTATGGGATAGCTCCATAACTATGGGATATGTCTGTGAACAGGGGATAGCTCTATAACTAAGAGAGAGAACTCTATAACTAAGAGATAGCTCCATAACTAGGAGATAGCTCTATAACTAGGGGATATCTCTATAAACAGGGGATATCTGTATAACTAGGGGATATCTCTATAAACAGGGGATATCTGTATAACTAGGGAATATCTCTATAAACAAGGGATATCTGTATAACTAGGGGATATCTCTACAACTAGGGGATAGTTCCAGAACTAGGGGATATCTCTATAACTAGGGGATATCTGTATAACTAGGGGATAGCTCTATAACTAGGCGATAACTCTATAACTAGGGGATAGCTCCAGAACTAGGGGATAGCTCTATAACTAGGGGATATCTATATAAACAGGGGATATCTCTATAACTGGGGGATATCTCTATAACTAGGGGATATCTTTATAACTATGGTATATCTCTATAACTATGGGATATCTCTTTGAACAGGGAATATCTGTATAACTATGGGATAGCTCTATAACTAGGGGATATCTTTATAACTAGGGGTAGCTCTATATCTAGGGAATATCTCTATAACTAGGGGATAGCTCTATAACTAGGGGATATCTCTATAACTAGGGGATAGCTCTATAACTAGGGGATAGGTCTATAACTAGGGGATAGGTCTACAACTAGGGGATAGCTCTATAACTAGGAGATAACTCTATAGCAAGGGTATAGCACTGTATCTAGGGGATAGCTCTATAACTATGGGATAGCTCCATAACTATGGGATATGTCTGTGAACAGGGGATAGCTCTATAACTAAGAGAGAGAACTCTATATATAGAATATCTCTATAACTAGGGGATAGCTCTATAACTAGGGGATAGGTCTATAACTAGGGGATAGGTCTACAACTAGGGGATAGCTCTATAACTAGGAGATAAATCTATAGCAAGGGGATAGCACTGTATCTAGGGGATAGCTCTATAACTATGGGATAGCTCCATAACTATGGGATATGTCTGTGAACAGGGGATAGCTCTATAACTAAGAGAGAGAACTCTATAACTAAGAGATAGCTCCATAACTAGGAGATAGCTCTATAACTAGGGGATATCTCTATAAACAGGGGATATCTGTATAACTAGGGGATATCTCTATAAACAGGGGATATCTGTATAACTAGGGAATATCTCTATAAACAAGGGATATCTGTATAACTAGGGGATATCTCTACAACTAGGGGATAGTTCCAGAACTAGGGGATATCTCTATAACTAGGGGATATCTGTATAACTAGGGGATAGCTCTATAACTAGGCGATAACTCTATAACTAGGGGATAGCTCCAGAACTAGGGGATAGCTCTATAACTAGGGGATATCTATATAAACAGGGGATATCTCTATAACTGGGGGATATCTCTATAACTAGGGGATATCTTTATAACTATGGTATATCTCTATAACTATGGGATATCTCTTTGAACAGGGAATATCTGTATAACTATGGGATAGCTCTATAACTAGGGGATATCTTTATAACTAGGGGTAGCTCTATATCTAGGGGATATCTCTATAACTAGGGGATAGCTCTATAACTAGGGGATATCTCTATAACTAGGGGATAGCTCTATAACTAGGGGATAGGTCTATAACTAGGGGATAGGTCTACAACTAGGGGATAGCTCTATAACTAGGAGATAAATCTATAGCAAGGGTATAGCACTGTATCTAGGGGATAGCTCTATAACTATGGGATAGCTCCATAACTATGGGATATGTCTGTGAACAGGGGATAGCTCTATAACTAAGAGAGAGAACTCTATATATAGAATATCTCTATAACTAGGGGATAGGTCTATAACTAGGGGATAGGTCTATAACTAGGGGATAGGTCTACAACTAGGGGATAGCTCTATAACTAGGAGATAACTCTATAGCAAGGGGATAGCACTGTATCTAGGGGATAGCCCTATAACTATGGGATAGCTCCATAACTATGGGATATGTCTGTGAACAGGGGATAGCTCTATAACTAAGAGAGAGAACTCTATAACTAAGAGATAGCTCCATAACTAGGAGATAGCTCTATAACTAGGGGATAACTATATAACTAGGGGATAGCTCTATAACTAGGGGATAGCTCTATAACTAGGGGAAAGCTCTATAAATATGGGATATCTCTTTTAACAGACGATATCTGTATAACTAGGGGATAGCTCCATAACTAGGAGATAGCTGCAGAACTAAGGGATAGCTCTATAACTAGGGGATAGTTCTATAACTAGGAGATATCTCTATAACTAGAGGATATCTCTATAACTAGGGGATAGCTCCAGAACTAAGGGATAGCTCTATAACTAGTAGATAGTTATATAACTAGGGGATAGCTCTATAACTAGGAGATAGCTCTATAACTAGGGGATAGCTCTAGAACTAGGGGATAGTTCTGTAATTAGGAGATAGTTATATAACTAGGGGATAGCTCTATAACTAGGAGATAGCTCTAGAAGTAGGAGATAGCTCTATAACTATGGGATAGCTCTATAACTAGGGGATAGCTCTATAACTAGGGGAAAGCTCTATAACTATGGGATATCTCTTTTAACAGGCGATATCTGTATAACTAGGGGATAGCTCCATAACTAGGAGATAACTCTATAGCAAGGCGATAGCTCTTTATCTAGGGGATAGCTCCAGATCTAGGGTATAGCTCTATATCTAGGGGATATCTCTATAACTAGGGGGTATCTGTATAACTAAGGGATAGCTCTATAACTAGGTGATATCTCTATAACTAGGGGATAGCTCTATAACTAGGGGATAGTTCCAGAACTAGTGGATAACTCTATAACTAGGAGATATCTCTATAACTAGAGGATATCTCTATAACTAGGGGATAGCTCCTGAACTAAGGGATAGCTCTATAACTAGGGGATAGTTCTATAACTAGGAGATATCTCTATAACTAGGGGATAGCTCCAGAACTAAGGGATAGCTCTATAACTAGGAGATAGTTATATAACTAGGGGATAGCTCTATAACTAGGAGATAGCTCTATAACTAGGAGATAGCTCTATAACTAGGGGAGAGCTCTATAACTATGGGATAGTTCTGTAACTAGGAGAGAACTCTATAACTATGGGATAGCTCTATAACTAGGAGATATCTCTATAACTAGAGGATATCTCTATAACTAGGGGATAGCTCCAGAACTAAGGGATAGCTCTATAACTAGGAGATAGTTATATAACTAGTGGATAGCTCTATAACTAGGAGATAGCTCTATATCTATGAGATAGCTCTATAACTAGGGGATAGCTCTATAACTAGGGGATAGTTCTGTAACTAGGAGATAGTTATATAACTAGGGGATAGCTCTATAACTAGGAGATAGCTCTAGAAGTAGGAGATAGCTCTATAACTATGGGATAGCTCTATAACTAGGGGAAAGCTCTATAAATATGGGATATCTCTTTTAACAGACGATATCTGTATAACTAGGGGATAGCTCCATAACTAGGAGATAGCTGCAGAACTAAGGGATAGCTCTATAACTAGGGGATATCTCTATAACTAGGGGATAGCTGCAGAACTAAGGGATAGCTCTATAACTAGGGGGTATCTCTATAACTAGGGGATAGCTGCAGAACTAAGGGATAGCTCTATAACTAGGGGATAGTTCTATAACTAGGAGATATCTCTATAACTAGAGGATATCTCTATAACTAGGGGATAGCTCCTGAACTAAGGGATAGCTCTATAACTAGGGGGTATCTCTATAACTAGGGGATAGCTGCAGAACTAAGGGATAGCTCTATAACTAGGGGATAGTTCTATAACTAGGAGATATCTCTTTTAACAGGCGATATCTGTATAACTAGGGGATAGCTCCATAACTAGGAGATAACTCTATAGCAAGGCGATAGCTCTTTATCTAGGGGATAGCTCCAGATCTAGGGTATAGCTCTATATCTAGGGGATATCTCTATAACTAGGGGGTATCTGTATAACTAGGGGATAGCTCTATAACAAGGAGATAACTCTATAACTAGGGGATAGTTCATTAACTAGGGTATAGCTCTATAACTAGTAGATAACTCTATAACTAGGGTATAGCTCTATAACTAGGGAATAACTCTATAACTAGGGGATATCTCTATAACTAGTAGATAACTCTATAACTAGGGTATAGCTAGTGTCCCCTTCTCTTGATTGATGACGCTGTTCATTTGTCTTGTTATTGACAGACAGTGCAGGAGTGTAATTATCCAAAAAGTCTTGATTGATTTGTTCATTAATGGGAAATCCCTTCATTCAAATGGAGGTGTCTTTCATTATTGACAATGTAAATATCCCAAAACAGACCAGATTGACAAACGACCGCCCAGAGGGTGATGTTGTCATGAATATTAGATCCTCTAGTAGTGTTGTGGGTTCTCATGGTGAAACCTGACACCTGACATCCCCCATATTTTCTGTTCACATGATCTTTTCCAGCACAGTTTCAGCAACTTTGGTGGCCAACTCAGCTTGGTTTGGCACAGTTAAATTTGGCATAGTAGTGTGGTAAGCTCTAAACCTTTAAATGTAAATCAAGTTATTTTGCAGTGCAGGTTATAGTGGAATACAAGCACAGTCTTGCACAGCAAAGCTGCAGTATAGGAGGACTTACGTGCAACTGTATCCCAGGGTAATGCTCAGGCACGTTCATGACTTAGCTGCAGCTGTATCCCAGGGTAATGCTCAGGCACGTTCAGGACTTAGCTGCAGCTGTATCCCAGGGTAATGCTCAGGCACGTTCAGGACTTAGCTGCAGCTGTATCCCAGGTTAATGCTCAGGCACGTTCAGGACTTAGCTGCAGCTGTATCCCAGGGTAATGCTCAGGCATGTTCAGGACTTAGCTGCAGCTGTATCCCAGGGTAATGCTCAGGCACGTTCAGGACTTAGCTGCAGCTGTATCCCAGGGTAATGCTCAGGCACGTTCAGGACTTAGCTGCAGCTGTATCCCAGGGTAATGCTCAGGCACGTTCAGGACTTAGCTGCAGCTGTATCCCAGGTTAATGCTCAGGCACGTTCAGGACTTAGCTGCAGCTGTATCACAGGGTAATGCTCAGGCACGTTCAGGACTTAGCTGCATCCCAGGCCACAGATCAGACAAAGCTAACAACACACACAAACACACACACACACAGACACACAAACACACACAGACACACACAGACACACACACACACAGACACACACAGGCACACACACACAGACACACACAGACACACACACACAGACACAGACACACACACACAAACACACACACACACGGAGAACAGACATAAAACATGCAAAGCAGGCTCTGATTATCCAGGGAGACCTCTGCACCGTTTCTGTAAAAGGGTTTAGTCAAAAGTAGTGCACAATATAGGAAATATGGTGCCATTCAGGAGGCAGTAAGGTTAATAGAAAAGCCGGGTGTCGGAGGACTGGTCTAAAATGAAATAACACGTATTTTTCTTGTTCTTGTAAATCCCCGGGTTGTATTTTCATGTTTTTTTCTCGTTCTCGTGCAAGTTATTTATTTTTATATATACTTCCCCATAAATTATTCATATAATTTTAAAGTATTGACTTTGGGGGGTTGGATAGTTATGCACGCTCAAGTTTTCAGTTTTTTGGTCTTATTTCTTGTTTGTTTCACAAAAAAAAATATTTTGCATCTTCAAAGTGGTAGGAATGTTGCATAAATCAAATTATACAAACCCCAAAAAATCTATTTGAATTCCAGGTTGTAAGGCAACAAAATAGGAAAAATGCCAAAGGGGGTGAATACTTTCGCAAGCCACTGTACACTACATTATCAAAAGTATATGGACACCTGCTCGTCAAACATCTCATTCCAAAATCATGGGTATTAATATGGAGTTGGTCCCCCCTTTGCTGCTATAACAGCCTCCACTCTTCTGGGAAGGTTTTCCACTACATGTTGGAACATTGCTGCTGGGACTTGCTTCCATTCAGCCACAAGAGCATTAGTGAGGTCGGGCACTGATGTTGGGCGATTAGGCCTGGCTTGCAGTCGGCATTCCAATTCATCTCAAAGGTGTTTGATGGGGTTGAGATCAGGGCTTTCTGCAGGCCAGTCAAATTCTTCCACATTGACCTCCACAAAACATTTCTGTATGGACCTCGCCTTGTGCACAGGGGCATTGTCATGCTGTAACAGGAAATGGCCTTCCCCAAGCTGTTGCCACAAAGTTGGAAGCACAGAATCGTCATTGTATGCTGTAGCGTTAAGATTTCCCTTCACTGGAACTAAGGGGCCGAGCCTGAACCATAAAAAATAGGCCCATTCCTTCTCCACCAAACTTTACAGTTTCCACTATGCATTCATAGCAGGAAGCTCTAGCAGGGCAGACAAGTGACAAACTGACTTGTTGGAAAGGTGGCATCCTATGACGGTGCCACGTTGAAAGTCACTGAGCTCTTCAATCCGAGTTTGGCTGGTGTAGGCCGTCATTGTAAATAAGAATTTGTTCTTAACTGACTTGCCTATGGAGATTGCATGGCTGTGTGCTCGATTTTATACAGCTTTCATCAACGGGACTGTCTGAAATAATCCCCTAATTTGATAGGGGTGTCCACATACTTTTGTTTATGTAGTCTATCATAGCTATTTCTCTGGCTCTAGCTCCACTCTTGTCTGAGTGAGATGCAATGCTGGAATCACTGAGAGTGTAGTGAGAAATCACTAACAATGTAAAACTGAACCCTGTGTATCATCAGAGAGAATTAGTTATATAAAAACACGTATCATCGCTTCTATGATACTTCTATGATACGCTTCTATGGCCTTTTTATTTACTTTATTTATTTATTTAATTAAATATACATTTAATGAAGGAGTAGCTGATATATAAGCCTCGGTGTGGTCATGGGGATCAGGTGATAATAATAATATTATCTGGACCTTTATATATCAATAGATTACATTCTGAGAGCTGGCCATATCGAAAAAGGTTTTGCTGGATCCAGTTTGATGTATTCTGGATGGTGAGTCAGACTATAGAAATACAATTATATTTATGTTAGTCAAACCTCTATGTGACCTAAAGCAAGTGATTCATATGGACTTATGCTAACTCTTACAAGGGTTAGGGTTATATAATCAGGCTCAGGTGGTTTTTATGTTTCTGGAGCCAGTTCGCTGTTTTATTTGACTCAGCCTGTATTTCTGTGAGTCAGACAGCCATCTGACCTGGAGCAAGGATTCATAACCTTGTCAATGAAGGACTGTACAGTAGGGTTACGCTTTACGGTTTAGGACAGGGTTTAGGATAGGGTTTAGGTTAGAGATAGGGTTACACACTGGAGTAATCAAATATGAAATACAGGAATCAGTTTTGAGCTGTGATACATCATACAATGTGTATTGGTCTGTGATAAATCATGTGATGTGTATTGGTCTGTGATAAATCATGTGATGTGTATTGGTCTGTGATAAATAATGCACTGTGTATTGGTGTATGATAAATCATACACTGTGTATCGGTCTGTGATGAATCATACACAATGTATCAGGTTGTCATGAATCATACATTGTGTATTGGTCTGTGATAAATAATACACTGTGTATCGGTCTATGATAAATCACACACTGTGTATTGGTCTGTGATAAATAATACACTGTGTATCGGTCTATGATAAATCACACACTGTGTATTGGTCTGTCATAAATCATACACTGTGTATTGGTCTGTCATAAATCATACACTGTATATTGGTCTGTCATAAATCATACACTGTGTATTGGTCTGTCATAAATCATACACTGTGTATTGGTCTGTCATAAATCATACACTGTGTATTGGCTGTCATAAATCATACACTGTGTATTGGTCTGTCATAAATCATACACTGTGTATTGGTCTGTCATAAATCATACACTGTGTATTGGTCTGTCATAAATCATACACTGTGTATTGGTCTGTCATAAATCATACACTGTGTATTGGTCTGTCATAAATCATACACTGTGTATTGGTCTGTCATAAATCATACACTGTGTATTGGTCTGTCATAAATCATACACTGTGTATTGGTCTGTCATAAATCATACACTGTGTATTGGTCTGTCATAAATCATACACTGTGTATTGGTCTGTCATAAATCATACACTGTGTATTGGTCTGTCATAAATCATACACTGTGTATTGGTCTGTCATAAATCATACACTGTGTATTGGTCTGTCATAAATCATACACTGTGTATTGGTCTGTCATAAATCATACACTGTGTATTGGTCTGTCATAAATCATACACTGTATATTGGTCTGTCATAAATCATACACTGTGTATTGGTCTGTCATAAATCATACACTGTGTATTGGTCTGTCATAAATCATACACTGTGTATTGGCTGTCATAAATCATACACTGTGTATTGGTCTGTCATAAATCATACACTGTGTATTGGTCTGTCATAAATCATACACTGTGTATTGGTCTGTCATAAATCATACACTGTGTATTGGTCTGTCATAAATCATACACTGTGTATTGGTCTGTCATAAATCATACACTGTGTATTGGTCTGTCATAAATCATACACTGTGTATTGGTCTGTCATAAATCATACACTGTGTATTGGTCTGTCATAAATCATACACTGTGTATTGGTCTGTCATAAATCATACACTGTGTATTGGTCTGTCATAAATCATACACTGTGTATTGGTCTGTCATAAATCATACACTGTGTATTGGTCTGTCATAAATCATAAGCATGTCAGGAGGGGTCGGGACAGACCTGTTGTTGTGTTTGCATCCCAAATGGCACCCTATTCCCTACATAGTGCGCTCCTTTTGATCAATGCCCTCTGGGTCCAGGTCAAAAGCACTGCGCTGTAAAGGGAATAGGGTGCCATTTGGGATGCAGATTTTGTTTCAATGAGGGACTGTGCAGTGGCTGAATGACCCACTGATGTTAGCTAAGACCTGGTAGATAAGATGTGGTCTGGTCTGATGTGGTGTGGTCTGATGTGGTGTGGTCTGATGTGGTGTGGTCTGATGTGGTGTGGTCTGATGTGGTGTGGTCTGATGTGGTGTTGTCTGATGTGGTGTGGTCTGATGTGGTGTTGTCTGATGTGGTGTTGTCTGATGTGGTGTGGTCTGATGTGGTGTGGTCTGATGTGGTGTGGTCTGATGTGGTGTTGTCTGATGTGGTGTTGTCTGATGTGGTGTGGTCTGATGTGGTGTGGTCTGATGTGATGTTGTCTGATGTGGTGTGGTCTGATGTGGTGTGGTCTGATGTGGTGTGGTCTGATGTGGTGTGGTCTGATGTGGTGTGGTCTGATGTGGTGTGGTCTGATGTGGTGTGGTCTGATGTGGTGTTGTCTGATGTGGTGTGGTCTGATGTGGTGTTGTCTGATATGGTGTGGTCTGATGTGATGTTGTCTGATGTGGTGTGGTCTGATGTGGTGTTGTCTGATGTGGTGTGGTCTGATGTGGTGTTGTCTGATGTGGTGTGGTCTGATGTGGTGTTGTCTGATGTGGTGTTGTCTGATGTGGTGTGGTCTGATGTGGTGTGGTCTGATGTGGTGTTGTCTGATATGGTGTGGTCTGATGTGGTGTGGTCTGATGTGGTGTGGTCTGATGTGGTGTTGTCTGATGTGGTGTGGTCTGATGTGGTGTTGTCTGATGTGGTGTGGTCTGATGTGGTGTGGTCTGATGTGGTGTTGTCTGATGTGGTGTTGTCTGATGTGGTGTGGTCTGATGTGGTGTTGTCTGATGTGGTGTTGTCTGATGTGGTGTTGTCTGATGTGGTGTGGTCTGATGTGGTGTTGTCTGATGTGGTCTGGTCTGATGTGGTGTTGTCTGATGTGGTGTTGTCTGATGTGGTGTTGTCTGATGTGGTGTGGTCTGATGTGGTGTGGGTGTAACACAAATCATTTCAAATGAATCAAATACTGTGAAATTGGTTTGATAAGAAAGAAGAGGAGAAAAGCATTCTGACACACACACACACACACACACACACACACACACACACACACTTTTACATTCAGGCCCGACACCCAGTCAATATCATTCCTTGTCAATATCATTCCTTGTCATGTTGAATTGGCTTCAACAATCTTGTAATTGACAAATAAGCTGCCTTGCTTCTACACTTCACACCTGGCCATGTAATTCCAGATTCCACCTTGGTTCAAGGCAACACACAGCTACTTTGCCTATTCTATTCAACGTGTTATTCCCACCTTACATGACCTCAGATGAAACAGGAACATGGTCTCACTAAAAAAGTTGCACAAATGTAACATTATATGTTCCTTCTCCATGGCCGACGTGAGTAAGACATTTAAGTGTGTTAACCCTTGCAAGGCTGCCGGCCCAGACGTACTCAGAGCGTGCCTAGACCAACAGGCTGGAATTTTTACATATTCCATCTCTGCCTATCCCAGTCTGCTGTCTCCACATGCTTCAAGATGGCCACCATTGTTCCTGTATCCAAGAAAGCAAAGGTAACTCACCTCTGTCATCATTAAGTGCTTTGAGAGACTAGTCAAGGATCATATCACCTCCACCTTACCTGCCACCCTAGACCCACTTCAGTTTGCTTACCTCCCCAATAAATCCACAGACGATGCAATTGCAATCGCACTGCACACTGCCCTATCCCATCTGGACAAGAAAAATACCTATGTAAGAAATACCTATGTATAGCTCAGCCTTCAACACCATAGTACCCTACAAGCTCATCATTAAGCTCGGGGCCCCGAGTCTGAACCCCGCCCTGTGCAACTGGATCCTGGACTTCCTGACGGGCCGCCCCCCAGGTGGTGAAGGTAGGAAACAACACCTCCACTTCACTGATCCTCAACACAGGGGCCCTGGGAGTGTGGTGCCAGGAAAATAACCTCTCACTCACCATCAACAAAACAAATGAGCTGATTGTGGATTTAAGGAAACAGCAGAGGGAGCACCCCTCTTTCCACATCGAGGGGACCACAGTGGAGAAGGTGAAAAGCTTCAAGTTCCTCGGCGTACAAATCACTGATAAACTGAAATGGACCACCCACACAGACAGTGTGGTGAAGAAGGCGCAACAGTGTCTCTTCAACTTCAGGAGGCTGAAGAAATTTGGCTTGGCATCTAAAACCCTTACAAACTTTTACAGATGCACAATTGAGAGCATCCTGTCGGGCTGTATCACTGCCTGGTACGGAAACTGCACCGCCCGCAACCACAGGGATCTCCAGAGAGTGGTACGGTCTGCCCAACGCATCACCGTGGGCAAACTGCCTGCCCTCCAGGACACCTACAGCACCCGATGTCACAGGAAGGCCAAAAAGATCATTAAGGACAACAACCACCCGAGCCACGGCCTGTTCACCCAGCTATCATCCAGAAACCGAGGTCAGTGCAGGTGCATCAAAGCTGGGACCGAGAGATTGGAAAACAGCTTCTATCTCAAGGCCATCAGACTGTTAAATAGCCATCACTAGCACATACATAGACTTTATATACTGTATTCTATTCTATTCTACTGTATTTAGTCTATGCACGTTGCTCATCCAAATATTTATATATTTCTTAATTCCATTCCTTACTTTAGATAATTGTGTATTGTGTGCATTGTTGTGAAACTGTTAGATATTATTTGTTAGATATTACTGCACTGTTGCAGCTAGAAACACACACATTTCGCTACACCCGCAATAACATCTGCTAAACATGTGTATGTGACCAATAACATTTGATTTGATTTGATATGATACGGTAGGTCTGGAAATCATGCTCCAACTTGATTGCTTGATTTACATAAGACGATGTAAGACACAGTCTAACAAATCCATAAAACGATTAGTAAAATATGGCAGAACACCAATGGAAAGCATTCGGTTTTGATTCAATATTCAGTCAAAGTGAATGTACCCACATTGCCCTAAAAGACATATCTGATCAAGCATCTATCTTATTATCTTCTGAAGGACCCTAAATGACTCCTGTTTTTACAAAACCGTACGGTACAGTGAGAGGGTATGAATCAGTCATTTATGTAAGAACTTTTTATCAGGGAGAAAAACAAGGGCTGCATCCCAACTGGTACCTTATTCCTTATATAGTGCACTACTTTTGGCCAGAGCTCTATGGGCTCTAAAGATAATAAGATGTAAGAGACGGCATCCAAGGTTTCATCCTGACTCACATTGCTTTGGGGGCATAATCTGGAATCTGCCGTCTTTGAAAAGAGAGAGGAGAAGAGGGGAGGAGAAGAAATGGGAGGTGAGAAGAGGAGAGAAGTGGAGCAAATATCTCTGTTCAGAGCGATACAAGGATTCAGTCAAAGATCTCTGTTCAGAGCGATACAAGGATTCAGTCAAATATCTCTGTTCAGAGTGATACAAGGATTCAGTCAAATATCTCTGTTCAGAGCGATACAAGGATTCAGTCAAATATCTCTGTTCAGAGTGATACAAGGATTCAGTCAAATATCTCTGTTCAGAGCGATACAAGGATTCAGTCAAATATCTATGTTCAGAGTGATACAGGGATTCAGTCAAAGATCTCTGTTCAGAGTGATACAAGGATTCAGTCAAATATCTCTGTTCAGAGCGATACAAGGATTCAGTCAAATATCTATGTTCAGAGTGATACAGGGATTCAGTCAAAGATCTCTGTTCAGAGTGATACAAGGATTCAGTCAAATATCTCTGTTCAGAGTGATACAAGGATTCAGTCAAATATCTCTGTTCAGAGTGATACAAGGATTCAGTCAAATATCTCTGTTCAGAGTGATACAAGGATTCAGTCAAATATCTATGTTCAGAGTGATACAGGGATTCAGTCAAAGATCTCTGTTCAGAGTGATACAAGGATTCAGTCAAATATCTCTGTTCAGAGTGATACAAGGATTCAGTCAAATATCTCTGTTCAGAGTGATACAAGGATTCAGTCAAATATCTATGTTCAGAGTGATACAGGGATTCAGTCAAAGATCTCTGTTCAGAGCGATATAAGGATTCAGTCAAATATCTATGTTCAGAGTGATACAGGGATTCAGTCAAAGATCTCTGTTCAGAGCGATATAAGGATTCAGTCAAAGATCTCTGTTCAGAGCGATATAAGGATTCAGTCAAATATCTATGTTCAGAGTGATACAGGGATTCAGTCAAAGATCTCTGTTCAGAGCGATATAAGGATTCAGTCAAATATCTATGTTCAGAGCGATATAAGGATTCAGTCAAAGATCTCTGTTTAGAGCGATATAAGGATTCAGTCAAAGATCTCTGTTTAGAGCGATACAAGGATTCAGTCAAAGGTCTCTGCTTAGAGCGATACAATGATTCAGTTAAAGATCTCTGTTCAGAGCAATACAATGATTCAGTCAAAGATCTCTGTTCAGAGCGATACAAGGATTCAGTCAAAGATCTCTCTTTAGAGAGATACAAGGATTCAGTCAAAGGTCTCTGCTTAGAGCGATACAATGATTCAGTTAAAGATCTCTGTTTAGAGCAATACAATGATTCAGTCGAAGATCTCTGTTCAGAGCGATACAATGATTCAGGCAAAGATCTCTGTTCAGAGCGATACAAGGATTCAGTCAAAGATCTCTCTTTAGAGAGATACAAGGATTCAGTCAAAGATCTCTCTTTAGAGAGATACAAGGATTCAGTCAAAGATCTCTGTGTGTGTGTGTGTGTGTGTGTGTGTGTGTGTGTGTGTGTGTGTGTGTGTGTGTGTGTATGTGTGTGTGTGTGTGTGTGTGTGTGTGTGTGTGTGTGTGTGTGTGTGTGTGTGTGTGTGTGTGTGTGTGTGTGTGCGTGTGTGTGTGTGTGTGTGTGTGTGTGTGTGTGTGTGTTTGTCACACAGCCAGTTGATCAAACTGAATGCCCACAGACACAATCAACACCACCTGACACAGCTTCATCACTCAGAGACACACACACACGACACAAACACAAACTAACACACACAAACTGACACACGCACACAGACAGAGAGACACAGACACACAAAGTTGTGTCGTACTGCAGCACAGCTTGCGGGTTGTCGCAAAATTATACGTCATGTTATTTAAGTGTCAGCCATTGTTGCCATTAATGCTAGTTAGTGCTAGTTTGACCACCAGAGGGCAACTTTGAGAAGCTAAGTTATTTAAATGACTTGGGGCTGTAGGCCAAATAGAGTCAAAGGGAGCCTTGAATAGAACCGACTATATGGGATTGGTTTTTAGAAATGAAGCTTAATTAATTTGATTCATATTATGGTGTTTCTATTCCAAGAAAATTCTAATACATTTCTTACTGTTGCTGTTTTAGCGTTACTTCCTTATTGGCATAAAGGTCTTCTTCGATATACAGTACATCAATCAATCAATCATTCATTAATGTGTGCATGTCCTCACACAGCATACAAGTCATCCATGTCTTTAAATACAGTCAAGAATGTTAGTTATAAAACTAAATATCAAAGGGAACCTTCAATAATTTAACAATCAATAAACCACAACATGGCAGCTAAAGCCATTTAATTCATGAATGCATTTGACTGTAATAGCGACTTTAAAACCTTTTGTTGTTAGAACAGACAATATGGGATTGGTTTTTTAAAAATGTATCTTAATTATGCCTGCTCCCGCTCTCCCTCCCTGGCGCTCGAGGGCGCCAGGCTGCCCATCAATCCACACTCCTGCCACCATCATTACGCACACCTGTTACCCTCGTCACGCGCATCTGCGATTCATTGGACTCACCTGGAGTCCAATGAACTCCCCTATATCTGTCTGTTCCTCAGTTCTGTTCCCCGTTTCAGCATTATTGTCGTATGTTGTTTTGTTACCGTATTCTGACGCTGTTCCTGTCTTGTTCCATGTCCCGTCTTAATTAAATGTTCACTCCATGTATCTGCTTCTCATCTCCAGCGTAGGTTTTTACATAGTTTTATTCATATTATGGTGTTTCTATTCCAAGAAAAACTAAAATGCCTTTTATTGTAGCCGATGTAGGCCTCAGGGTTTCTGTGACCTGTGAGGAGGAGGCCCAGGATACTAACTGACTGTATAATGTGACCGGTGGGGAGGAGGCCCAGGATACTAACTGACTGTTTAATGTGACCGGTGGGGAGGAGGCCCAGGATACTAACTGACTGTTTAATGTGACCTGTGAGGAGGAGGCCTAGGATACTAACTGACTGTTTAATGTGACCGGTGGGGAGGAGGCTCAGGATACTAACTGACTATATAATGTGACCGGTGAGGAGGCCTAGGATACTAACTGACTGTATAATGTGACCGGTGAGGAGGAGGCCTAGAATACTAACTGACTGTATAATGTGACCGGTGAGGAGGAGGCCAAGGATACTAACTGACTGTTTAATGTGACCGGTGAGGAGGAGGCCTAGGATACTAACTGATTGTATAATGTGACCTGTGAGGAGGAGGCCCAGGATACTAACTGACTGTTTAATGTGACCGGTGAGGAGGAGGCCCAGAATACTAACTGACTGTATAATGTGACCGGTGAGGAGGCCCAGGATACTAACTGACTGTATAATGTGACCGGTGAGGAGGAGGCCTAGGATACTAACTGACTATATAATGTGACCGGTGAGGAGGCCCAGGATACTAACTGACTGTATAATGTGACCGGTGAGGAGGCCCAGGATACTAACTGACTGTATAATGTGACCGGTGAGGAGGCCCAGGATACTAACTGACTGTATAATGTGAACGGTGAGGAGGCCCAGGATACTAACTGACTGTATAATGTGACCGGTGAGGAGGAGGCCTAGGATACTAACTGACTGTATAATGTGACCGGTGGGGAGGAGGCCTAGGATACTAACTGACTGTATAATGTGACCGGTGAGGAGGCCCAGGATACTAACTGACTGTATAATGTGACCGGTGAGGAGGCCCAGGATACTAACTGACTGTTTAATGTGACCGGTGAGGAGGCCCAGGATACTAACTGACTGTATAATGTGACCGGTGAGGACGAGGCCTAGGATACTAACTGACTATATAATGTGACCGGTGAGGAGGCCCAGGATACTAACTGACTGTATAATGTGACCGGTGAGGAGGCCCAGGATACTAACTGACTGTATAATGTGACCGGTGAGGAGGCCCAGGATACTAACTGACTGTATAATGTGAACGGTGAGGAGGCCCAGGATACTAACTGACTGTATAATGTGACCAGTGAGGAGGAGGCCTAGTATACTAACTGACTGTATAATGTGACCGGTGGGGAGGAGGCCTAGGATACTAACTGACTGTATAATGTGACCGGTGAGGAGGCCCAGGATACTAACTGACTGTATAATGTGACCGGTGAGGAGGCCCAGGATACTAACTGACTGTATAATGTGACCGGTGAGGAGGCCCAGGATACTAACTGACTGTATAATGTGACCGGTGAGGAGGCCCAGGATACTAACTGACTGTATAATGTGACCGGTGGGGAGGAGGCCCAGGATACTAACTGACTGTACAATGTGACTGGTCGGTAGGAAGCCTAGGTGTGGTTAGAAAACAGTGCATTTGGAGGGCTATGCAAAAGAGATGGGAGAAGAGACATGCCTCGCAAACATACATTAATACATTTAAAGTCCCTAAACTCAGCAAGAGGCAATTGTCCTGCTGATAGTCCCTCAAGGGTTGATGGCTTCTTGTTTATTCTTAAAAGAACTTTAGCACAGAGAAGAGAAAGGGGCCTTGAATAATTAAACATTGGCAGTGCTATTCGCAAACACTATCATCAGATAACTGTGCGAAAGCCCAGAAAAATGAACAGGTACAGTAGGCTAAAAATAAAGCTTAAATAATTATACTGCTGGTCTTTACTGTTTGCTGCACATTTGTACATTATATTCCATTTTCAGAGAGACTATTCACGCCATCGACTCACTGATGGATAAAGATGATAAACGATCGGCAAAGGCCATCTGGAATCTGCTGGCATCACGGCACAACATCAACATCGCTCTAATCACAGAATGCTATGGTAGCCATGCTGGTTAAGTGTGCCTTGAATTCTAAATAAATCACTGATAGTGTCACAAGCAAAACAACCCTCCTCCTCAATGCTTCACAGTGGGAACCACACATGCAGAGATCATCCGTTCACCTACTCTGCATCTCACAAAGACACGGTGGTTGGACTCATCAGACCAAAGGACAGATTTCCACCGGTCTAATGTCCATTGCTTGTATTTCTTGGCCCAAGCAAGTCTCTTCTTCTTATTATCGGTGTCCTTTAGTAGTGGTTTCTTTACAGCAATTCGACCATGAAGGCCTGATTCACTCAGTCTCCTCTGAACAGTTGATGTTGAGATGTGTCTGTTACTTGAACTCTGTGAAGCATTTATTTGGGCTGCAATCTGAGGTGCAGTTAACTCTAATGAACTTATCCTCCGCAGCAGAGGTAACTCTGGGTTTTACTTACCTGTGGCGGTCCTCATTAGAGCCAGTTTCATCATAGCGCTTGATGGTTTTTGCGACTTTTTTCCGGATTGACTAACCTTCATGTCTTAAAGTAATGATGGACTGTTGTTTCTCCTTCTTTATTTGAGCTGTTCTTGCCATAATATGGACTTGGTCTTTTACCAAATAGGGCTATCTTCTGTATTCCACCCCTACCTTCTCACAACACATCTGATTGGCTCAAACGCATTAAGAATGAAAAAAATTCCAAAAATTCACTTTTAATAAGGCACACCTGTTAATTGAAATGCATTCCAGGTGACTACCTCATGAAGCTGGTTGAGAGAATGTCAAGAGTTTGCAAAGCTGTCATCGAGGCAAAGGGTGGTTACTTTGAAGAATCTCAAATATAAAATATATTTGGATTTGTTTAACACTTTTTTGGTTACTACATGATTCCATATGTGTTATTTCATAGTTTTGATGTATTCACTATTATTCTTATGTAGAAAATAGTAACAAATAAAGCGAAACCCTGGAATGAGTAGGTGTGTCCAAACTTTTGACTGGTACTGTAAATATATTTTTTTACATTAACCATGTGTGTTCTCTTGTTTTGTACTGGTCTATAGTTTCGACCCACAGATTTGTCTGACAAACAAATAACTTTGTGTGCTGTAGGCCCAGGCATGGATCAAAGCTGGCGAGACATTCAATGACGTCATCAAGATATATGCTGGTGTGAGGGCTTGGTTGTGGTAAGGCCTCTTACTTCCACCAGGGGGAGTGGAAGGCACACAATCAAGTCCTCACACTCTAACTGGGGAAATCAATGATCCCCAATCAGAGACAGCTGTCTAGAGTTGTCTCTGATTGGGGATAGTATTTAAGACCCACACACATCCACCTGTGTGTGGATCACTGCTTATGATTATTTGTGTAAGTACTCACGCCACGGTGTTTCATAGGTTTGTTGTTTTGTTTAGTTTTATTATTAATATAATAAAACATGTTCGCAACGTCCTCTCGTTCTGCACCTCGTTCCCTCTACACTCACCATGACAGAATGATCCACCACCCAAGGAACCCGCAGCGAGAGGAAGAGGAGTAGGATTATCGGAGACGTCGAGGAGCGATGACTGTGGAGGTAACACAGCGGTGTTGGGGAGTATCTGGGGCTCATCGACACCTACAAGAGAAGATGAGCTCGTGACTGGACCAGAGTGGGGGCTTGGGACAGAGCCCTTACCAACGGAGCATGAGGTCCCCCATAATAACGGTGGGGGCGGGTTGTGGGGACAAGGGACGCGAGGGACGCGAGGGACAAGGGCACGACCTCTAATGAAGGGTCGAGGCCTGGAGGCTCCAGTAATGGTTCGAAGCCTGGAGTCTCCAGTAACGGCTCAAAGCCTGGAGCCTCCCACAACGGTTCAAAGCCCGGAGCCTCCAGTGACGGTTCGACGATCGGAGCCTCCAGCAACGGCTCACAGTCTGGGATCGCCAGCTACGGCCGACAGCCCGGAGCCTCCAGTGACAGCCCAGAGCCCGGAGCCTCCAGTGACGGCCCACAGCCCGGAGCCTCCAGTGACGGCCCACAGCCCGGAGCCCACAGCCCGGAGCCTCCAGCTACGGCCCACAGCCCGGAGCCTCCAGCTACGGCCCACAGCTTGGAACCTCCAGAGGCCAGCACAGCTCTGTGCTGGAACCCTTCTCTGCGTCGGTGCCCAGGCCGGGCACGACGTACAGCCCCGCTTTGGAGCAGGAGCTGGGGAGACCAGCGCGACTGGGGAGAGACGGACCAAGAGGAGTAAGCGCCAGTAGCAGTTCCCACGTGGCCTAGGGTGAGGCCTGAGGACCGTGGGAGGGTTTTGGAGCAATGGAGGAGGATGGAGAAGCAAAGGTCCGTCGTGTCTGCGAGCACCACACCATCAGTGCGCTGTCAGAGCCCGGAGAGGCTGAAGAAGGGGAATCGCACACCACTTCGTCTGCCCACAGATCAGGATCGGGAGAAGCCCGAGGGGTTCTATAAATACCCGGAGGAGGAGCAGATGAGGTGGTGGAGAGCCTGGGTTGCGCTTCCGCTGGAGGCTCAGAAGGACCCATTCCTACGGGAGATAGAGGAGGAGAAGGATGTCGAGCGCCGACGGGCACTAGTGCTGAGGCTACTGGACAGACGAGCACCTCCAGCAAAGGTCCACAGCCCGGAACCTCCAGCAAAGGTCCGCAGCCCGGAATCTCCAGCGAAGGTCCGCAGCCCGGAACCTCCAGTGAAGGTCTGCAGCCGTGAGCCTTCATCCACGGCCCAATGCCTGGAACCTCCAGTGAAGGTCCGCAGCCCAGCTGCGCCTTACCGGTGCCCATTCCGGGTCCAGCCGTCTGCTCCGCTCCAGAGCCAGAGCAGTCCGCCTTACCGGTGCCAAATCCGGGTCCAGCCGTCTGCTCCGCTCCAGTGGCAGAGCAGTCCGCTCCACCGGGAGTCGGCGCCTTGGGGGGGGGGGGGGGGGGGGGTACTGTCTGGCTCTGGCCATAGAGAGGCCTATTTGCTTCTCTATGTAGCTATGGTCAGAGTCTGACAGTGTCTTTCTTTTCTGTTTCTGTGTGGGTGTTGGGTTGGATCCCTAATTAGAGGCAGCTGCACCGCATTGTCTCTAATTAGGGATCCTATATAATTTTGTCTGTCCGGTCGTTGTACATTTCATGTCACAGAAAAGTAAGTGTGTTCCGTTTCATTGTGTTGTAATTTGTAGTTCGTCATTGAGTTGTTTATACATAGTATAATAAAATGTCGAACTATACCTGCGCTGCGCCTTGGTCTCTCCTTCCACCCATTTGTGACAGATATAAGAATGCAACAAATACATTAATCATCTCAGCAAGGTTTTACCCGTGGTCTTGGAGCTGCAGGGAAGTGCAACTAAAATGTAGCTGAGATGTACACTAGTTGAAATAAACATCTGCATTTTAAAAGTCTTTTTTATCATTATTTTATTAACGAAAGCGAATTCAAAAAAAAAAATAAACACACAAATATCCCTGCAAATAAAAAGAGTCTGAGCTCCAGGGGCGGCAGGTAGCCAGTAACTGAAAGGTCACTGGTTCGAATACCCGAGCTGACAAGGTGAAAAATCCTGTCAATTAGGCACTTAACCCTAATCTGCTCCAGGGGCGCCGTACTACTACGGCTGACCCTGTAGGCCGGCTGTCATTGGCCGGCTGTCATTGTGAATAAGAATCTGTTCTTAACTGACTTGACTAGTTAAATAAAGGTTATAAAAATAAAAAATAAACTGAAAAAATTGTTTATAATAAAAATAATAAAAATTGGTCTGGCCTGGTGTGATGTAGTTGAGCTGGAGATGGGGGTGTGAGCAGGGGTGTCTGAGGAGGTGTGATGTAGTTGAGCTGGAGATGGGGGTGTGAGCAGGGGTGTCTGAGGAGGTGTGATGTAGTTGATCTGGAGATGGGGGTGTGAGCAGGGGTGTCTGAGGAGGTGTGATGTTGACAGAACGACAGATATATGGGACCCAAAAGCGGACACGGAGGCAGAGATATGATTGACTGTTTAATATGGGATATGGGGCAAGACAGGCTCGTAGTCAATGACAGGCAGTGTTCGTAACAGGGAATCAGAATGGCAGTCGTCCAATAAGGGGAGTCAGGCTCGTAGTCGTAGTTCAGGCAGAGTTCGGTACCGAGAATCAGAAGGATGGCAGTACAGAGGAGTAGACAGTCTCGTAATCCGTAATGCAGGCAGAGTTCGTTTGGCAGCAGATCAGATGGTCGAAGGCACATGAGGGGGCTAGACAGGAACGTAATCCAACAGGCAGGTAGAGGTCCAAATACCGGAAAACAGACTGGCAGAGTTAGTAGTACGAGGTAGAGTGCTGGAAACGACTGACTAGGCAAGACGATCTGGCAAACCCCTAACAGAACCCAAGGGACTAAATACCCAAACTGATTGACGAAGGAGATAGGGTGCACCTGGTGTGGGGAGGGGACAAACACAGACAGGTGAAACAAATCAGGACATGACAGTACCCCTCCTCCTACGGGCGCCACCTGGCGACCGACCCGGGTGCATACCTGGCTGACCGGGATGCCGTCGATGAAAGTCGGCGATGAGCTCCGGGTCGAGGATGTCCCTGGTAGAGACCCAAGACCGCTCCTCTGGCCCGTAGCCCTCCCAGTCAACCAGGTACTGGAAACCCCGGCCCCGGGGACGGACTCTCAGGAGGCGACGCACCGTCCAGGCAGGTTGATTGTCAATAACCCGAGGAGGAGGAGCAGGCCTAGGAACAGGAGACAAAGGACAATGAGAGACAGGTTTTACACGGGACACATGAAAAGTGGGATTAATGCGGAGGGACCGGGGCAACATGAGGCGTATGGCTGAACGGTTGATAATCCGGGAGATCTGATAGGGACCGATGTAACGGGATGAGAGCTTGCGACTCTCCACCCGAAGGGGCAGATCTCGGGTGGACAGCCACACCCTCTGGCCCACACGATAGTGGGGAGCCGGGGTCCTGCGACGGTCAGCCTGCCGCCGATACCTGGCATTGGTGCGTAGTAGAACCGCCCGGGCCTTTCTCCATGTCCGACGGCAGCGCCTTACAAACAATTGGGCCGACGGAACGCCAACCTCCTCCTCCTGCTCTGGAAACAGCGGAGGCTGGTAGCCCAAGGAGCATTCGAAGGGGGAAAGCCCAGTAGCGGAGGAAGGCAGGGTGTTGCGGGCATATTCCACCCAAACAAGTTGCCTGCTCCAGGTGGTGGGATTGTCTGAAACCAGGCAACGTAACGCCGTCTCTAGGTCTTGATTGGCCCGCTCTGATTGACCGTTAGACTCTGGGTGGAATCCTGAGGACAGGCTGATAGAGGATCCAATAAGGGTGCAGAAAGCCCTCCAGAACTGGGAGGTGAACTGAGGCCCCCGGTCGGAGACAATGTCAGTGGGTAGTCCGTGGATTCGGAAAACGTGCTGCACCATCAATTGGGCCGTCTCCTTGGCCGATGGCAACTCAGGCAGGGGAATAAAGTGTGCCGCCTTCG
The DNA here is from genome assembly GCA_023634145.1 of Thymallus thymallus. Lineage (NCBI taxonomy): Eukaryota > Metazoa > Chordata > Actinopteri > Salmoniformes > Salmonidae > Thymallus > Thymallus thymallus. The sequence continues at coordinate 6,135,329 of CM042410.1, forward strand.
AAAACCGGTCTACAACGGTGAGGATGGCGGTATTGCCGTCGGATAGTGGCAGACCTGTGACAAAGTCCAGGGAGAGATGCGACCATGGACGATGAGGGACAGGGAGAGGCTGCAGGAGACCGGCTGGGGCCTGGCGGGACGTCTTGCTTCGGTTGCATACCGTACAGGCCGAGACAAAAGAGGGAACATCCACCCCCATGGTGGGCCACCAAAATCGTCGCCGTATAAATGCCAAGGTCCGACGAGTGCCGGGGTGGCAGGTCAGTCTCGACGAATGGCCCCATTCCAGGACTTTGGACCGAACAGGTTCAGGTACGAATAAGCAACCCGGCGGACCCCCTCCTGGGTCAGGGCTCAACTGCTGCGCATTACGTACCGCCTCTTCAACGCCCCAGACCAAGGACGTAGCCAGACAAGAGACCGGAAGAATGCGTTCATCTCCTTGGACCGCAGCAGTAGGACTGAACACCCGGGAGAGGGCATCAGGTTTCGTATTCTTTGAGCCGGGCCGATAAGACAGGGTGAAATCAAATCGGGTAAAGAACAGAGCCCACCTGGCTTGTCGGGCGTTGAGTCTCCTGGCTGAGCGTAGGTACTCCAGATTTTTGTGGTCTGTCCACACAATAAATGGTTGTTCCGCCCCCTCCAGCCAATGTCTCCACTCCTCCAATGCTGTCTTGACCGCCAGCAGTTCCCTGTTGCCGATGTCATAATTTACCTCAGCAGGAGTCAGACGACGGGAGAGGAATGCACACGGATGCAGCTTCTGATCGTTGTCCGACCTTTGCGACAACACAGCCCCCACGCCGATATTGGAGGCATCCACCTCCACTACAAATTGCCGGGCTGGGTCTGGGTGAATCAAAATGGGGGCTGAAGTGAAGCGCTGTTTGAGGGCAGTGAATGCTTGGGCTGCTTGGGGTGACCACACAAAACTCACTTTAGTTGAGGTCAGAGCAGTGAGGGGGGCTGCCAAAATGCTGTAATTCCGAATGAATCGTCGGTAAAAATTGGCAAATCCCAGGAAGCGTTGCAGATCCAGCCGTGAAGAAGGCTGTGGCCAATCAGTGACGGCTTGGATCTTGCCAGGATCCATCCGGATGCTACCCGCGGCCACTATGTAACCCAGGAAAGGAATGACCGAGCGATGGAACTCACACTTCTCTGCTTTTACAAACAGCTGATTCTCTAATAATCGCTGGAGGACCTGACGTACGTGTGCTGTGTGTTCCTGAGCCGAGTGGGAAAAAATCAAAATGTCATCCAGATACACGAAAACAAAACGATTAATCATGTCCCGGAGCACATCGTTTACCAGAGCCTGGAAGACAGCGGGGGCGTTAGTCAACCCAAATGGCATCACCAGATATTCATAGTGTCCACTAGCAGTGTTAAACGCAGTCTTCCATTCATCACCTTCTCTTATCCGTACCAAGTGGTACGCGTTTCGGAGGTCCAGTTTTGAGAAGATCGTGGCTCCCTGGAGCAATTCAAAAGCGGAGACCAGCAGAGGGAGTGGATATCGGTTCTTCACCGTGATGTCATTAAGACCCCGGTAATCAATGCATGGGCGAAGAGTCTTATCCTTTTTGGCTACGAAGAAAAACCCTGCGCCAGCAGAAGAGGAAGATGGCCGACTAATCCCAGCCCTGAAGGAGGTCTCCACATATTCTGCCATGGCCTTAGTTTCCGGACCGGACAAGGAATACAGACGTCCACGGGGGGGTGATGTGCCTGGATGGAGGTCTATGGCACAGTCGTATGGCCGATGAGGTGGTAGCGAGGTAGCCCGAGACTTATTGAAGACCTCCCTTAGATCCCAGTATTCGGGGGGAACAGATGACAAGTCGATGTCCTCCGTGGCCTGTGAAACCTGTCTTGTAAGATCATGAGGTGCAGCCTTCAGACAATGAGCAAAGCAAATAGGGCTCCAGTTAGTAACAGAACCGGTAGTCCAATCTATGTGAGGGTTGTGTTTAACAAGCCATGAATGGCCTAACACAATTGGAGCATTAGGGGAATGTAGGGGCAGGAACTGGATCTCGTCCCTGTGGTTGCCAGACAGAATCAGAGTAACGGGCATCGATATCTGTGACACCCGCCCAATAGAACGACCGTCCAGAGCTGTAGCCTCGATGGGTGTGCTTAAAGGGCGTGAGGGAATGCCTAATTTGACCAGAAGGGAATTATCAATAAAACAATCATCAGCACCTGAATCCATAAGGACATTTACTCTAAGGGTTTGGGAATCCCAAATAATTGTGGCAGGAAAAGGAAAACGAACCGGGGGTACCCACGGGGTTTTGGTTTGACTCACCCGTATTCCTGCAGTTATGAATGAGCCCGCCCTTTTTGAAGAACAACCGGCTGCATAATGTCCCTTCTTTCCACAGTAGAGGCAGCTGCGACTGTCTATCCTGCGTTGACGTTCCTCGGCCGTCAGCTGTGTCCTTCCTATTTGCATGGGTTCAGATGTCAGGACTTCGGACTCACTCGAAGGTTCTCGGAAGTATTCGGGTGGTGCCGTTACTCCCGGTGACGCTCTGCTACCCAATCCGCCGAAATGCGGAAGTGCCTGGGCAGGACGACGATTTTCTCTCTCCCGGTTACGTTCCTGAAGCCTACTGCCAATTCGCATGGCAATGGCGATGAGGCTGTCTAAACTGGGAGGCACCTCTCGGGCGGCGAGTTCATCCTTGATGGGATCACATAATCCGTCGTAGAAGGCATCGAGCAGAGCCTCGGAATTCCATGAGCACTCCGCTGCCAGGGTACGGAATTTGATGGAGTAATCCGACACGCTGCTAGTCCCCTGTTTTAGATGTAGCAGCTGACGTGCCGCTTCTCTTCCGGATAATGGAGCATCAAAAACTTTTTTTACCTCCGCAGTAAACGCTGCCAGGCTGTAACAGACGGGAAGTTGCTGGTCCCAAATCGGTGTAGCCCAGGCCAGGGCTCGCCCCGTCATCATGGTTATCATATAGGCGACCCGTGACTTTTCTGTGGGGAAAGAGGATGGCTGCAGCTCGAAGATACGCGAGCACTGGGACAAGAAAGGACGACAATAACTAGAATCACCAGAGAACCGTTCGGGAGCAGGTAAGTGCGGCTCTCTTAGGGATACCGGGGAAGGTGTTGGGTTGCTGGGTATAGGTGGGACAGGAGACGGGGGGGAAGCGCTCTGTGCCGGTAGTGCCAGTGTTAACCTCTCCAAGTGTTTGAGCAGGCATTCGGTGGCTCGCTGCTGGTTCTCTCTCTGCTCACTGAGTTCCTCTGCTATTGAACGTAGCACCTCCTCGTGCCGACCCACAACAACCCCTTGGTGGGCTATTGCGTTCTGTAGATGGGTCAACTCCGCTGGGTCCGTCATGGCCAGATCGTTCTGACAGAACGACAGATATATGGGACCCAAAAGCGGACACGGAGGCAGAGATATGATTGACTGTTTAATATGGGATATGGGGCAAGACAGGCTCGTAGTCAATGACAGGCAGTGTTCGTAACAGGGAATCAGAATGGCAGTCGTCCAATAAGGGGAGTCAGGCTCGTAGTCGTAGTTCAGGCAGAGTTCGGTACCGGGAATCAGAAGGATGGCAGTACAGAGGAGTAGACAGTCTCGTAATCCGTAATGCAGGCAGAGTTCGTTTGGCAGCAGATCAGATGGTCGAAGGCACATGAGGGGGCTAGACAGGAACGTAATCCAACAGGCAGGTAGAGGTCCAAATACCGGAAAACAGACTGGCAGAGTTAGTAGTACGAGGTAGAGTGCTGGAAACGACTGACTAGGCAAGACGATCTGGCAAACCCCTAACAGAACCCAAGGGACTAAATACCCAAACTGATTGACGAAGGAGATAGGGTGCACCTGGTGTGGGGAGGGGACAAACACAGACAGGTGAAACAAATCAGGACATGACAGATGTAGTTGATCTGGAGATGGGGGTGTGAGCAGGGGTGTCTGAGGAGGTGTGATGTAGTTGATCTGGAGATGGGGGTGTGAGCAGGGGTGTCTGAGGAGGTGTGATGTAGTTGATCTGGAGATGGGGGTGTGAGCAGGGGTGTCTGAGGAGGTGTGATGTAGTTGATCTGGAGATGGGGGTGTGAGCAGGGGTGTCTGAGGAGGTGTGATGTAGTTGATCTGGAGATGGGGGTGTGAGCAGGTGTGTCTTGGAAGGTGTGATGTAGTTGATCTGGAGATGGGGGTGTGAGCAGGGGTGTCTGGGAAGGTGTGATGTAGTTGATCTGGAGATGGGGGTGTGAGCAGGGGTGTCTGGGAAGGTATGATGTAGTTGATCTGGAGATGGGGGTGTGAGCAGGGGTGTCTTGGCAGATGTAGTTGTCGTTTGTATATCTATGTTTTGTTTTGTCTAAAAAAATCTAATACATTCATACAAAAAAGGAAAAATGAAAAGCTTGCATCTTAATTAATCATTAAGAACAAGTCTGGTCCCTGGCTGGCTGTGCTCTGGCTGGGCTCTGGCTGGGCTCTGGCTGGGGTCTGGCTGGGGTCTGGGTCTGGCTGGGTCTGACTGGCTCTGTCTGGGCTCTAGCTGTGTCTGGCTAGCTCTGGCTGGTTCTGGCTGGGTCTGGCTGGCTCTGGCTGGGCTCTGTCTAGGCTCTGGCTGGCTCTGGCTGGCTCTGACAGGCTCTGGCTGGGCTCTAGCTGTGTCTGGCTGGCTCTGGCTGGTTCTGGCTGGGTCTGGCTGGGTCTTGCTGGGCTCTGGCTGGGCTTAGCTGAGTCTGACTGCGCCTGGCTGGGTTTGGCTGGCTCTGGCTGGTTCTGGCTGGGCTCTAGCTGTGTCTGGCTGGCTCTGGCTGGTTCTGGCTGGGTCTGGCTGGGTCTGGCTGGGCTCTGGCTGGGCTTAGCTGAGTCTGACTGGGCCTGGCTGGGTCTGGCTGGGCCTGG
>CM042410.1:6147734-6245234 GCA_023634145.1 Thymallus thymallus
ATGGAAGTGTTTGGCCACTGATGTCACTTTTTACAGTCTGCATATAATGAACACATATTGCTGTTTTCCTCAAATTGAATTTAAGGAATATATGACAAGCGATGATGGGGAAATTGTGTTAAGCTAATAAAAACCTCTTTATAAAGCCATGATAAACTAATGTAGCTACTATATATTTTAGATTATTGCTAACATACGGAGCATCTTGCTTGAATAACTCCCAGGGAAATTGTGACAGTCTGAGCTGCATCAAATCAAATCAAATGTATTTATAAAGCGCTTTTTACATCAGCCAATGTCACAAAGTGCTATACAGAAACCCAGCCTAAAACCCTAAACAGCAAGCAATGCAGATGTAGAAGCACGGTGGCTAGGAAAAACTCCCTAGAAAGGCAAAACCTAGGAAGAAACCTAGAGAGGAACCAGGCTCTGAGGGGTGGCCAGTCCTCTTCTGGCTGTGCCAGGTGGAGATTATAACAATTCATGGCCATTAATTTCAGTTCTTTCTACAAGATGTTCAAATGTTCATAGATGACCAGCAGGGTCAAATAATAATAAAAGTAGTTGTGGAGGTTGAAACAGGTAGAGCGAGAGCGAGATGAAAACAGCAGGTCTGGGACAAGGTGGCACGTCCAATGAACAGGTCAGGGTTCCATAACCGCAGGCAGAAGAGTTGAAACTGGTGCAGCAGCACGACCAGGTGGACTGGGGACAGCTAGGAGTCATCAGGACAGGTGGTCCTGAAGCATGGTCCTCCGGGTAGGCTCAGGTCCTCCGGGAGAGGAGGTAGAGTGGGAGAGAGAGAGAATTAGAGGGTGCATACTTAAATTCACACAAGACACCGGATAATAACATCAGATTAACAAACTGACCCTAGCCCCCCGGCACATAGACTATTGCAGCATAGATACTGGAGGCTGAGACAGGGGGGGTCAGGAGACACTGTGGCCCCCTCCGACAATACCCAGACAATATCCCCGGACAATATGTCTGAATAATTGCCAAACCACGTCTGCATTCCAAATGGACCCTTATTCCCCATACAGTGCACTACCTTTGACCGGGGCCAATAGGATTCTGTTCAGAAGTAGTGCCATATATAGCAAAAATGGTGCCATTTGGGACACAGGCCAAATTATTTACATTTTGGACAGTTCTCCAATTATTAAATTTTTAAGCATTTCATAAAAAATGTTTCCCTTGAATACAGATAACTTCTCATTTTGGCTGTCATCTCCTTCTGTAAATAAATTAAACAATACATTTGTGCCTAAATGAAATGTGTGAAATCTCGTGTTCACAATAGTGAGGATTGTCAAAAGATTTTCAAAGCTCCAAAACTCCCACTAGCTCCAGATAGTTTTTGTACCAAATGGCATCCTATTCCCTATTTAGTGCACTACTTTTGACCAACCCCTATGGGTCCTGCTCAAAAGTAGTGCACTATGTAGGGAATAATGTGTTATTTGGGACACGGCAGTAATGGGGGCAAGAGTTAACATTTTTTGTCATATCTGACACCGACAACTGCAAATTGTTTGTAAGTGTTCTGTTTTAGCTGTAATACTTACAGTACCTACACAACTTACCTTGTATTTGGCTCCCCCTGTTGTTGATCTGGATGAATTTCCTTTTGCTAGAAAATGACCCGTCATGTGACTTGTTAGGAGGAAGTTGGTCATTGTTGTCTCATGTAGAGCTCAGAGTGCTCGGTTTCAGTTGTCTGCTTACAATCTTCATCCGTCCTTTACGTTGCATGCCTTAGGAAGCTTTGTCAGTGAGAGTTTTCATTCCTTTTGCAAGATAAAAATCTGTCTTTCTGCCCCTGAACAAGGCAATTAACTCACTGGTAGACTGTCATTGTAAATAAGAATTTGTTCTTAATAAAATCATATTAGGATGTGTATGTTTACTTAAAATACTGCTACAGTATGTTAGCCTAGATTTAGCTAGTTGTCAGTGTGAATAAAATATCAGGTTATGTTCATATCTAGTTTGTATTTTAGAACAGATTACATTTTCTTATGCAGACATTGCTGTCTTTGTTTCAGTTTCACGCTGTTTCAACTCAATAAATCTTGTCAACATGGAAATCATGCTTTGAGGGTTATTGATGTGGAGGCGTTTATCTTGCTGTCAAAATATGCACAGTAACGCATATTGAGGACAGTACAGTAAGTGTTTAGTGAGATATGCACTAAGTATACCCGACATTAGGAACACCCCCTTTTGCCCTCAGAACAGCCTCAATTTGTTGGGATATTGACTCTACAAGGTGTCGAAAGCGTTCCACAGGGATGCTGGCCCATGTTGACACCAATGCTACCCACAGTTGTGGGTAGCATTGGAGCCTAAATACATCCCCAATCAGGGTGTGAGGGCTTGATTGTGGATCTTCAACTCCCCTTGGTGGGAGTCAGAGGCCTAACCACAATCAAACCCTCACAGTCAGTCTATGTCATGTTCTGAATGTTTTCTATGCTCAGAGTATATGTTGAGAACATAAGTATTCAATCCCCCGAGTCAATATATGTTACATTTTTCTAACATGTCCACACAATGGAATAATGTTTTGAGTCAGACAGTTTGATATACATGTGATATAAAGTACCTGACTGTCTGTCTGTCTGTCTGTCTGTCTGTCTGTCTGTCTGTCTGTCTGTCTGTCTGTCTGTCTGTCTGTCTGTCTGTCTGTCTGTCTGTCTGTCTGTCTGTCTGTCTGTCTGTCTGTCTATATACTGTACATGTTGAAGTCGACACACATTACTCTCAGAAAAAAAGGTGCAATCTAACCTAATAGGGTTCTTCAGCTGTTCCCATTGGAGAACCCTTTAAAGAACCCTTGTTGGTACAATCATTTTGGGTTCCATATAGAACCCTTTCCACAAGAGGAATCCAAAAATGGTTCTACCTGGAACCACAGAGGGTTTTACCTGGAACCGAAATGTGTTCTCCTATGGGGACAGCCGAAGAACACGTTTTCTAAGAGCGTATGGTAAATATATTTGCAATACATTTGGGCCCATAACATAAAAGTACACTTTGACAGAATGCTTTAATAACATCCTAGTGTTATCTTTCTGTAAATAAACAGAGTCTGTACACACTGGGCGAAGCAGGAAGTGAACTGAACTTCACACACACACACACCCACAGACACTTAACTACAATGTAAGAAAGATGACACATACATTTCCCTGATGCCTCCCCCTCTCCTCTCTCACCCCTGCAATGGGATTACTTTGTAGAAGACAGAGGCAACACAGGGAAACACAGCTCTCTTTAATGAAGTGTCCGGTCTAAATGTCACTGCCTCCCACTATGGAGACTATGGTGCAACCTGAGACAGTTAATATGAAAACAAATGCTGTGGCACGAAGGAGTGTGGGTGACTCCTTCACCGGAAGCCAATGGGGCTCCTCCTCATGTAGCGGAGGTGATTTGGAATCATGCCCTCACGATGAAGCCCAAAGGTCAATGAGAGAGAGAGAGACCCACAGACAAGGTCACGGTTGTTTCTTTTAGTGCCTGAGGATACCTGGAATCATTCAGAACTCTCTCTGTCACTATAGCAACTACCCTCCAGCTTCCCTATACCGTCTTGATGGCAAACTGGTTGCAAGACCTTCACACAGTCTCCAGTGTGTTGAAGAGACAAAAACAACCCTTTATTACTATAGGATCGTTCTATTTGAAAAACACAGTATTCACCTGATGTATCTGCCTCCCATGTTCATATATACAGATACAATAGGAAATACACTCTGCCTGAAGCCCGCCAGCACAGGAAAGGGATCAATCATATGCAGTGTGTGCACTTAGATTTTATTGCCCTCCGTATTTCACCCGATTCAAGTGCTTTGGAAAAATCCAACAATGGACTCTTGTTCGCTATGGCATTTTATTTTGTAGACAGAGCACTGCATTGGTTGAGGAGAATGGAATGTTCATTTGCTTTCTGAGATGGTGGCATAGAGGCAGAGGATGAACTGTATAGAGAGAGAGAGCAAGAGAGAGAGAGAGAAACCAAGAGAGAACTGAGAGAGAGAGAGAGAGAAACCAAGAGAGAACAGAGAGAGAGAGAGAAACCAAGAGAGAACAGAGAGAGAGAGAGAGAGAGAGTGCGAGAAAGAGAAAGAGAAAGAGAAAGAGAAAGAGAGCGAGAAAGAGAGAGTGAGAGAGATCCCAAGAGTGAACTGACAGAGAGAGAGAAACCAAGAGAGAACTGACAGAGAGAGAGAGAGAGAGAGAGAGAGAAACCAAGAGAGAACTGAGAAAGAGAGAGAGCCGAGAGAGAGAGAGAGAGAGAGAGAGAGAGAGAGAGAGAGAGAGAGAGAGAGAGAGAGAAACCAAGAGAGAACTGAGAAAGAGAGAGAGCCGAGAGAGAGAGAGAGAGAGAGAGAGAGAGAGAGAGAGAGAGAGAGAGAGAGAAACCAAGAGAGAACTGAGAAAGAGAGAGAGCCGAGAGAAGAGAGAGAGAGAGAGAGAGAGAGAGAGAGAGAGAGAGAGAGAGAGAGAGAGAGAAACCAAGAGAGAACTGAGAAAGAGAGAGAGCCGAGAGAGAGAGAGAGAGAGAGAGAGAGAGAGAGAGAACAGAGGAGAGAGAGAGAAACCAAGAGAGAACAGAGAGAGAGAGAGAGAGAGAGAGAGTGCGAGAAAGAGAAAGAGAAAGAGAAAGAGAGCGAGAAAGAGAGAGTGAGAGAGAGATCCCAAGAGTGAACTGACAGAGAGAGAGAAACCAAGAGAGAACTGACAGAGAGAGAGAGAGAGAGAGAGAGAGAGAGAGAAACCAAGAGAGAACTGAGAAAGAGAGAGAGCCGAGAGAGAGAGAGAGAGAGAGAGAGAGAGAGAGAGAGAGAGAGAGAGAGAGAGAAACCAAGAGAGAACTGAGAAAGAGAGAGAGCCGAGAGAGAGAGAGAGAGAGAGAGAGAGAGAGAGAGAGAGAGAGAGAGAGAGAGAGAAACCAAGAGAGAACTGAGAAAGAGAGAGAGCCGAGAGAGAGAGAGAGAGAGAGAGAGAGAGAGAGAGAGAGAGAGAGAGAAACCAAGAGAGAACTGAGAAAGAGAGAGAGCCGAGAGAAGAGAGAGAGAGAGAGAGAGAGAGAGAGAGAGAGAGAAACCAAGAGAGAACTGAGAAAGAGAGAGAGCCGAGAGAGAGAGAGAGAGAGAGAGAGAGAGAGAGAAACCAAGAGAGAACTGAGAAAGAGAGAGAGCCGAGAGAGAGAGAGAGAGAGAGAGGAGAGAGAGAGAGAGAGAGAGAGAGAGAGAGAGAGAGAGAGAAACCAAGAGAGAACTGAGAAAGAGAGAGAGCCGAGAGAGAGAGAGAGAGAGAGAGAGAGAGAGAGAGAGAGAGAGAGAGAGAGAGAGAGAGAGAGAGAGAGAGAGAGAGAGACATACCCAGCCAAATCACCTCCAGCAAAGGTCCGCAGCCCGAAGCCTACAGCGAAGGTCCGCAGCCCGGAACCTCCAGCGAAGGTCCGCAGGCCGGAACCTCCAGCGAAGGTCCGCAGCCCGAAGCCTATAGCGAAGGTCCGCAGCTCCGCTCCAGTGCCTCAGCAGTCCGCTCCACCGGTGCCCATTCCAGGTCCGGCCGTCTGCTCCGCTCCTGAGCCAGAGCAGTCCACTCCCCCAGTGCCCAGTCCGGGTCCAGCCGTCTGCTCCGCTCCAGTGTCAGAGCAGTCCGCTCCACCGGTGCCCAATCCAGGTCCGGCCGTCCGCTCCGCTCCAGTGCCAGAGCAGTCCGCTCCACCGGTACCCAGTCCTGGTCCGGTTAATTGCCCAGCTCCATGGCCGGATGCCGTTTACTCCACCGGTACCCAGTCCGGGTCCGGTTAATTGCCCAGCTCCATGGCCGGAGCCGTTTACTCCACCGGTACCCAGTCCGGGCCCGGTCATAAGGAGGGGGCACAAGAGAAAACTGTCCACTTCGCCGGAGCCAGAGCCGCCCCCGACGGACTAGTCTTCCCTCCCTATTAACCCCCCCCCCCTCCCCCCCTTGTATTTGTGTTTTTTTTTTTTGGCGTCTGGGAGTCCGCGCCTTGGGGGGGGGGGGTACTGTCAGGCTCTGGCCATAGAGAAGCCCATTTGCTTCTCTATGTAGCCGTGGTCAGAGTCTGACAGTTCTATTCTTTCGGTTTCTGGTGGTGGTTTGTTTGGGATCCCTAATTAGAGGCAGCTGTAGCACATCGTCTCTAAACCTACATAGGTTTGAATGTTTCACACTGGGTTTGTGGGTCGTTATTGTTATATGTATATTTCACAAGTCACAGTGACAGTAAGTGTGCACATTTGATACGTCCGTTAATTTTGTGTTGGTTTTTGTAACGTGACGTTTGTACATTGTGTGTTTGTTTGTTTTTGTTAGTTCGCACATTTGCGTTGGTTTATACAGTGGGGAGAACAAGTATTTGATACACTGCCGATTTTGCAGGTTTTCCCACTTACAAAGCATGTAGAAGTCTGTAATTTTTATCTTAGGTACTCTTCAACTGTGGGTGACGGAATCTAAAACAAAAATCCAGAAAATCACATTGTATGATTTTTAAGTAATTCATTTGCATTTTATTGCATGACATAAGTATTTGATACATCAGAAAAGCAGAACTTAATATTTGGTACAGAAACCTTTGTTTGCAATTACAGAGATCATACATTTCCTGTAGTTCTTGACCAGGTTTGCACACACTGCAGCAGGGATTTTGGCCTACTACTCCATACAGACCTTCTCCAGATCCTTCAGGTTTCGGGGCTGTCGCTGGGCAATACGGACTTTCAGCTCCCTCCAAAGATTTTCTATTGGGTTCAGGTCTGGAGACTGGCTAGGCCACTCCAGGACCTTGAGATGCTTCTTAAGGAGCCACTCCTTAGTTGCCCTGTCTGTGTGTTTCGGGTCGTTGTCATGCTGGAAGACCCAGCCACGACCCATCTTCAATGCTATTACTGAGGGAAGGAGGTTGTTGGCCAAGATCTCGCGATACATGGCCCCATCCATCCTCCCCTCAATACGGTGCAGTCGTCCTGTCCCCTTTGCAGAAAAGCATACCCAATGTTTCCACCTCCATGCTTCACGGTTGGGATTGTGTTCTTGGGGTTGAACTCATCCTTCTTCTTCCTCCAAACATGGCGAGTGGAGTTTAGACCAAAAAGCTCTATTTTTGTCCCATCAGACCACATGACCTTCTCCCATTCCTCCTCTGGATCATCCAGATGGTCATTGGCAAACTTCAGACGGGCCTGGACATGCGCTGGCTTGAGCAGGGGGACCTTGCGTGCGCTGCAGGATTTTCATCCATGACGGCATAGTGTGTTACTAATGGTTTTCTTTGAGACTGTGGTCCCAGCTCTCTTCAGGTCATTGACCAGGTCCTGCCGTGTAGTTCTGGGATGATCCCTCACCTTCCTCATGATCATTGATGCCCCACGAGGTGAGATCTTGCATGGTGCCCCAGACCGAGGGAGATTGACCGTCATCTTGAACTTCTTCCATTTTCTAATAATTGCGCCAACAGTTGTTGCCTTCTCACCAAGCTGCTTGCCTATTGTCCTGTAGCCCATCCCAGCCTTGTGCAGGTCTACAATTTTATCCCTGATGTCCTTACACAGCTCTCTGGTCTTGGCCATTGTGGAGAGGTTGGAGTCTGTTTGATTGAGTGTGTGGACAGGTGTCTTTTATACAGGTAACGAGTTCAAACAGGTGCAGTTAATACAGGTAATGAGTGGAGAACAGGAGGGCTTCTTAAAGAAAAACTAACAGGTCTGTGAGAGACGGAATTCTTACTGGTTGGTAGGTGATCAAATACTTATGTCATGCAATAAAATGCAAATTAATTATTAAAAAATCATACAATGTGATTTTCTGGATTTTTGTTTTAGATTCCGTCTCTCACAGTTGAAGTGTACCTATGATAAAAATTACAGACCTCTACATGCTTTGTAAGTAGGAAAACCTGCAAAATCGGCAGTGTATCAAATACTTGTTCTCCCCACTGTACGTAGTATAAAATAAATGTCAAACTACTATCCCTGTGCTGCGTCTTGGTCTCCCTATGCTCCCTCTCATGACAATATATCAATTTATTAATTATATTACTTTGTGAGGCAATAAAAATACATTGTCAATTGCATTTTAACGACATACCTGTACTTTATGAACCACTTGTTGACCCTTTTTATGGTGACGCCCTCAACAAGCTGGTTTGCTTTCTCTTCCTCAGAGTGAAAGAGTTTCTGGAGAAAGAGGGCCTTACTTTTTTCCTAACTTTGCATTCTGGGAATCTAGTTGGCCCATTGCATCCTGGGAATCTAGTTGCCCCATTGCATCCTGGGAATCTAGTTGGCCCACTGCGTCCTGGGAATGTGTGTGTGTGTGTGTGTGTGTGTATATATATTCTTACGTGATGAGGCAGCACTTGGCTCTGGTCCCTGATGGCAAGGACAGGTGCAGTCACAGCAAATAAAGCATGACTCTGTCCCAGCGGACCTTCTGTAAACATTATTCTTCACAACTTTGAAAGCCTGCTATAGACAGACTTTTCTTGAAAAACATACCAGAAGTCACACGCACACACCCACAGACACTTAACTACAATGTAAGAAAGATGACACATACATTTCCCTGATGCCTCCCCCTCTCCTCTCTCACCCCTGCAATGGGATTACTTTGTAGAAGACAGAGGCAACACAGGGAAACACAGCTCTCTTTAATGAAGTGTCCGGTCTAAATGTCACTGCCTCCCACTATGGAGACTATGGTGCAACTGGAGACAGTTAATATGAAAACAAATGCTGTGGCACGAAGGAGTGTGGGTGACTCCTTCACCGGAAGCCAATGGGGCTCCTCCTCATGTAGCGGAGGTGATTTGGAATCATGCCCTCACGATGAAGCCCAAAGGTCAATGAGAGAGAGAGAGACCCACAGACAAGGTCACGGTTGTTTCTTTTAGTGCCTGAGGATACCTGGAATCATTCAGAACTCTCTCTGTCACTATAGCAACTACCCTCCAGCTTCCCTATACCGTCTTGATGGCAAACTGGTTGCAAGACCTTCACACAGTCTCCAGTGTGTTGAAGAGACAAAAACAACCCTTTATTACTATAGGATCGTTCTATTTGAAAAACACAGTATTCACCTGATGTATCTGCCTCCCATGTTCATATATACAGATACAATAGGAAATACACTCTGCCTGAAGCCCGCCAGCACAGGAAAGGGATCAATCATATGCAGTGTGTGCACTTAGATTTTATTGCCCTCCGTATTTCACCCGATTCAAGTGCTTTGGAAAAATCCAATAATGGACTCTTGTTCGCTATGGCATTTTATTTTGTAGACAGAGCACTGCATTGGTTGAGGAGAATGGAATTTTCCTTTGCTTTCTGAGATGGTGGCATAGAGGCAGAGGATGAACTGTATAGAGAGAGAGAGAGCAAGAGAGAGAGAGAGAGAGAAACTAAGAGAGAACTACTGACAGAGAAAGAGAGAGAGAGAGAGAGAGAGAGAGAACTGAGAGAGAGAGAGAGAGAGCAAAACCAAGAGAGAACTGACAGAGAGAGAGAGAGAGAACTGACAGAGAGAGAGAGAACCATACCCAGCCAAACCACTTTAAATTACAGTAGTGTCTTGAGACATTGCTGTTTTCAAGACTTCTCAAGTCACAACTGTATTTTTGACATTTATTTAACTAGGCAAGTCAGTTAAGAACAAATTCTTATTTACAATGACAGCATAGGAACAGTGGGTGAACTGCCTTGTTTAGGGGCAGAACGACAGATTTGTACCTTGTCAGCTCGGGGATTCAAACTAGCAACCATTCGGTTACGGGCCGTCATTTTTACGGTTATGGGCCCAACTCTCTATCCACTCGCCTACTAAAACAGAGAGAGAAAGAGAGAGAGACAGTCACAAAGGGAAAAACAGATGGACTTACAGACAGAGAGACCTGACTTCTTTGAGTAGTCTCTTCCATTTTGAGTGCGTAATTTGTCTCTGTGCTGCTTGTTACTTCTTGGCTACCTGCCAAACTTTATGGTTTTTCCTTTTTATAACCGTTTAATCAATCTTCATTTAGCACATTTACCAACTTTTTAGTTATTTTTATTTTTTCTACTTTATTTTTCATTCAATTTCTTTACCCCGGACGCTTTATCTGGACATACTGTAGTTCTACAGGACTTCCATCAGCCGAAGCTAAGTAGTAACACTATTAACACTATGCCATCTGACGTTAACTGCAGTCACTGTATTCATAACATACAGGAAAACTATCGCCTTATGGCGAAGATAGCCTCGCTGCAAGCCCAGCTTCAGACACAATCGTTAGGCAAAGGCAATATAAGTGTAGGAAAGGATGAATTTGCGTCTGTGCCACCAGTAAGTACAGTTACTAATATAAATCCCCTCGCACAGTCTCCGCAGCCGGACAGTTTTCTCAGGGCTTCTGGAAAGAAACGCAGTCCACATGTTCAATCGGTGCCGCTCATTCAGCCGACAGAAACTTTCAACCAGTTCTCTCCATTAAGCAACAAGTAGAAGCCAGAGGCTTCTCAGGTCTCTCCTTCACCCGTTACGGGGTCTGAGCCACCGAAGACTCCCACCATTAGCTCTGACAAATTGAAAACCCTAGTCGTTGGCGACTCCATTACCCGCAATATTAGACTTATGAATCATCCAGCGATTATACACTGTTTACCAGGGGGCAGGGCTACCGACGTAAAGGCTAATCTGAAGATGGTGCTGGCTGAAACAAAATGTGGCGAGTGTAGAGAGTATAGAGATATTGTTATCCACGTCGGCACCAACGATGATAGAATGTCACCAAGTCAGAGGTCACCAAGCGCAGCATAGCTTCAGTGTGTAAATTAGCTAGAAAGATGTGTCGGCATCGAGTAATTGTCTCTGGCCCCCTCCCAGTTAGTGGGAGTGATGAGCTCTACAGCAGAGTCTCACAACTCCATCGCTGTAAGGGCTGGATTGTGGTAACCTTTATGTCCATCAGGGGGAACCACAACCCA
The DNA here is from genome assembly GCA_023634145.1 of Thymallus thymallus. NCBI lineage: Eukaryota > Metazoa > Chordata > Actinopteri > Salmoniformes > Salmonidae > Thymallus > Thymallus thymallus. The sequence continues at coordinate 6,158,744 of CM042410.1, forward strand.
GTCCTTACATCAGGGAGGGAAGGTGAATGATCCCCAATCAGAGACAGCTGTCTAGCGTTGTCTCTGATTGGGAATGGTATTTAGCCTTCTCTCCCGTCCACCTGCATGTGGATCATTGTTTGTTTCTGTTTGTCTGCATGTGGCAGAACTCAGTCAGTCACCGTGTTTTGGTTGTTTAGTTTAGTTTTCTCTCTCCTTCTTTATTTTTGAATGCTTCGTGAGTTCATCTCATTCATAAATAAAAAGGATGTCACTCCATCAGCGCTCCGTATATCGTCCCTTATATACGCACCGTGACAGAATGATCCACCACCCGTCCGGGACGCAACGGAGCCTGACATTGGGAGATATCCTCCTCGGTATGGGGAAAATTACAGAGGAATACTCCCATTATCGTGCGGTGGAGAAAGGCTGGGGTCCGGAGCAGCGGCGCCGACGTCGGGGAAAGAGTCGGCGGGCCAAAAAAGCTAGGGACCAGCCTGGAGCCCAGAAAACCCCCCAAACTGATTTTGTGGGGGGGCTATGGGGGTGGTCGGGGATCGAGGGAGAAGAGCCCCGACCACTGCACTCGTGGGGGTGACAGGAGGAGCCCCTACAGCCATGGGAGCGGAAGTACAGAGAGGAGTCGGAGGAAGACGACGACGATGTGCTTCTGTTCCCTCACTCGTGGGGGTTCCCGGAGGAACCCTCACAGGATGGGGATTGGCGCTGGAGAGACAACGACAGCAACAGTCCTAATCCAGTGCCAGTTCCCAGCCCGGTGCCTTCAGCGCCGGTCCAGAGTCAGAAGAGGAGGAGACCGACTCAGTGCACCCAAACATCGGTGCGCAACAAAAGCCCGGTGCGACCCGTGCCAGCTCAGCGCACCAGCCAAACGGTGCGTCTGCCCAGTCCGGTACGCCCAGTGCCGGCTCCTCGCACCCGACCTCCAGTGAAGGTCAGCAACCCTGAGCCTCCAGTGAAGGTCAGCAACCCTGAGCCTCCAGTGAGGGTCAGCAACCCTGAGCCTCCAGTGAAGGTCAGCAACCCTGAGCCTCCAGTGAAGGTCAGCAGCCCTGAGCCTCCAGTGAAGGTCAGCAGCCCTGAGCCTCCAGTGAAGGAGCAGTCCGCTCCACCGGTGCCCAGTCCGGGGCCGGTCGTCTGCTTCGCTCCCGTGCCGGAGCAGTCCGCTCCACCGGTGCCAAGTCCGGGGCCGGTCGTCTGCTTCGCTCCAGTGCCGGAGCAGTCCGCTCCACCGGTGCCCAGTCCGGGGCCGGTCGTCTGCTTCGCTCCAGTGCCGGAGCAGTCCGCTCCACCGGTGCCCAGTCCGGGGCCGGTCGTCTGCTTCGCTCCGGTGCCGGAGCAGTCCGCTCCACCGGTGCCCAGTCCGGGGCCGGTCATCTGCCTCGCTCCTGTGCCGGAGCAGTCCGCTCCACCGGTGCCTAGTCCGGGGCCGGTCGTCTGCCTCGCTCCCGTGCCGGAGCAGTCCGCTCCACAGGATCGGGCATACAAAGGGGAGGCAAGGAGGAAGCTGCTGGCAATACATACGCCACACCCGAGGCCAGAGCCGGAGCCCCCACCAACAACAACCTCCCCAGTATTCCGCAAGTTCCCCCCTCTTTTTTTTTTGTATGTTGGACTTTGTGGTTCTTGGTTGGGGGGAGGTATCGCGGTCGGGAGCCCGCGCCTTGGGAGGGGGGGGGTACTGTAAGGGCTGGATTGTGGTAACCTTTATGTCCATCAGGGGGAACCACAACCCACAACCCAGTCCTTACATCAGGGAGGGAAGGTGAATGATCCCCAATCAGAGACAGCTGTCTAGCGTTGTCTCTGATTGGGAATGGTATTTAGCCTTCTCTCCCGTCCACCTGCATGTGGATCATTGTTTGTTTCTGTTTGTCTGCATGTGGCAGAACTCAGTCAGTCACCGTGTTTTGGTTGTTTAGTTTCGTTTTCTCTCTCCTTCTTTATTTTTGAATGCTTCGTGAGTTCATCTCATTCATAAATAAAAAGGATGTCACTCCATCAGCGCTCCGTATATCGTCCCTTATATACGCACCGTGACAATCGCTGGTTGAAAACTATTTTCTGCCCCTCCAAAAGGATAGAATTTGTAAACAATTGGCCCTTTTTCTGGGACTCACCCACGAACAGGACCAAGTCTGGCCTGCTGAGGAGTGACGGACTCCATCCTAGCTGGAGGGGTGTTCTCATTTTATCTATGAACATAGACAAGGCTCTAACTCCTCTAGCTCCACTATGAGATAGGGTGCAGGCCAGGCAGCAGGCTGTTAGCCAGCCTGCCAGTTTAGTGGAGTCTGCCACTAGCATAGTCAGTGTTGTTACCCCCATTGAGACTGTGTCTGTGCCTCGATCTAGGTTAAGCAAAACTAAACATGGCGGTGTTCGCCTTAGTAATCTCACTGGAATAAAGACCTCCTCCATTCCTGTCATTATTGAAAGAGATTGTGATATCCCATTTCTTAAAATAGGGTTACTTAATGTTAGATCCCTCACTTCCAAGGCAGTTATAGTCAATGAACTAATCACTGATCATAATCTTGATGTGATTGGCCTGACTGAAACATGGCTTAAGCCTGATGAATTTACTGTGTTAAATGAGGCGTCGCCTCCTGGTTACACTAGTGACCATATCTCCCACGCATTCCGCAAAGGCGGATGTGTTGCTAACATTTGCAATTTTCTTTATGGCCCACTGTCTTAAACATTTGAAGTGATCTGAAATGGCAAAACAAACAAACCAAAAACCTGTCTGGAGACTCCGGCACAGGACGTACTGGACTGGGGAGGCGCACCGGAGGTCGGGTGCGTGGAGCCGGCACAGGAAGCACCTGACTGGGCGCACGCACTGGAGGTCGGGTACGGGGAGCCGGCACGGGACGTACCGGAATGGGGAGGCGCACCGGAGGTCGGGTGCGTGGAGCCGGCACTGGAAGCACCTGGCTGGGCGCACGCACTGGAGGTCGGGTGCGCGGAGCAGAGCAGAGGTGCGGACCCGGACTGGACATCGGTGAAGCGAACTGCTCTGGCATGGGAGTGGAACCGACGACCGGGCCCGGATTGGTCACCGATGGAGCGGACTGCTATGTCACGGGAGTGGAGCAGATGACCGGCCCTGGACTGGGCACCGGTGGAGCGGACTGCTCCGGCACTGGAGTGGAGCAAACGACCGGACCCGGACTGAGCCACTCCGTCAGTTCCTTCTCTACCTCTTCATCGAGCTCCCTCATATCCTCCAGAACAGCTCCAAAATACTCCTCCAGATACTCCTCTTGCTCCCTGCTCTGCGCCCCCCATTGGTACTTCGGCCTCGGCATCGTCCACATGGGGAGTGGTACTGGTTCCTCTTCCTCGACACCAGACCACCCCCATAGCCCTCCCAAAAAATGTCCATGGGGATGCCTACGGGCTCTTCTCCGTCTCGAGCCCCGTTCACGACGCTGCTCAACCTCTCTCTCCTTCTCTCCCCAGTTGCGCTGCTTAGTCTCGTTGTGGTGGGTTGTTCTGTCACGACTTGTCGTATAGACAGACCAAGGTCTGTCACTAAAGGACGCATGGAGGGACTAAGGCGCAGCGCAGTAATAGTTCGACATAGTTTATTAAATAATAAACTAAACTTGAGCAGAACTATACAAAACTATAAATGATATATATATATATATATATAATTCAAACAGAGAACACAATTACTTGTCGTGACTGGAGATATAATGACCCACACCAAGGTGTGGGACATACAAACATATGTAGAATCCCTAATTAGAGACAATACAGTGCAGCTGCCTCTAATTAGGGATCCAACACAAAACACAACACAGAAACAGAAATAATAGACCTTTCAGACTCTGACCATGGATACATAGAGAAGCAATAGGCTTCTCTATGGCCAGAGCCTGACAATACCTTAATCATCAGGAATCTTTTTTTCTTTTCTTTTTTTACATATATCATTTTATTAATTATATTACTTTGTGAGGCAAAAATACATTGTCAATTGCATTTTAACGTCATACCTGTAGTTTATGAACCAGTTGTTGACTCAACAATCTGGTTTGCTTTCTCTTCCTCAGAGTGAAAGAGTTTCGGGAGAAACAGGGCCTTACATTTCTCCAAACATTGCATCCTGGGAATCAAGTTGGCCCATTGCATCCTGGGAATCTAGTTGGCCCATTGCAACCTGGGAATCTAGTTGGCCCATTGCAACCTGGGAATCTAGTTGGCAAATTGCATCCTGGGAATGTAGTTGGCCCATTGCATCCTGGGAATCTAGCATAAATAATCCATTAATGTATGTATAGCATATCTATAGAAGCTGTGCGCGTGTGTGTGTGTGTGTATATATATATTCTTACGTAATGAGGCAGCACTTGGCTCTGGTCCCTGATGGCAAGGACAGGTGCAGTCACAGCAAATACAGCATGACTCTGTCCCAGCGGACCCTGTGTAAACATTAATTTTCACAACTTTGAAAGCCTGCTTTAGACAGCCTGCTATAGACAGACTTTTCTTGAAAAACATGCCAGAAGTCATTTATTTACTGACCTCTCACTATTCGACCCTATTCTCTTCTGAACCTGCTCATAGCTGGCACCACCAGCCCCAGAGGAACTGCTAGTAGTGTTTGGCTTGATGATAGACCTTGCTGGAATGTTACAAAGAATTAACAAATGTACGATATTTGGATACAATATACTGTAAATGTCACAAACACTGTTAACATTACATATGTCACATTTTCTTCGTCATAAATGTTACCGTAACGTCTTGGTCTCTACTTTTTACTGATTATTTTGACAATTAATATTACCCGCAAGATTTATTGGTGAATTATAAATTCTCAGCCACGAGAGTATTATCGGTGAATGATTGGCAAAGGTTGGCCCCAGTAACGTTAGCTGGATAGCAAACACTTCTTTCTTGATTATCAAATTCTCATGAATTTATTAGTAATTACCCTACAGCATTGCATTGGTTGGTTGTGTAGACTGTCATGAGCAGAATTAATCTCTGACCCCCCTGTCGCCAACCGAATCGACAGGCCAAGAGAATAAGCGGTAAGGAAAAAGGACTGATTAACGTTAGCTAGCTAGCTTCGTTAGCTGTCCATCCCTCATCAAAAACGAATCCTTACAGCCTTCTGTGTTTTGTAACAATGCTACTTTCAGGAATGATCTTGGGGAGGATAGAGAAGATGATCCTGCCTTTGGTAGGCTAAGGCTATCTAACGCTAAGGCCCTGTGTTATAAAGTTAAACTAGCTAGCTAAGCAGGACAATATTGTGCATGTTTGTCAAAACTAATCCATACTGTCTTGTCTGTATTGTAACTAACTAGATACAGTGGGGAGAACAAGTATTTGATACACTGCCGATTTTGCAGATTTTCCCACTTACAAAGTATGTAGAAGTCTGTCATTTTTATCATAGGTACTCTTCAACTGTGAGTGACGGAATCTAAAACAAAAATCCAGAAAATCACATTGTATGATTTTTAAGTAATAAATTTGCATTTTATTGCATGACATAAGTATTTGATACATCAGAAAAGCAGAACTTAATATTTGGTACAGAAACCTTTGTTTGCAATTACAGAGATCATACGTTTCCTGTAGTTCTTGACCAGGTTTGCACACACTGCAGCAGGGATTTTGGCCCACTCCTCCATCCAGATCCTTCAGGTTTCGGGGCTGTCGCTGGGCAATTCGGACTTTCAGCTCCCTCCAAAGATTTTCTATTGGTTTCAGGTCTGGAGACTGGCTAGGCCACTCCAGGACCTTGAGATGCTTCTTACGGAGCCACTCCTTAGTTGCCCTGGCTGTGTGTTTCAGGTCGTTGTCATGCTGGAAGACCCAGCCACGACCCATCTTCAATGCTCTTACTGAGGGAAGGAGGTTGTTGGCCAAGATCTCGCGATACATGGTCCCATCCATCCTCCCCTCAATACGGTGCAGTCGTCCTGTCCCCTTTGCAGAAAAGCATCCCCAAAGAATGATGTTTCCACCTCCATGCTTCATGGTTGGGATGGTGTTCTTGGGGTTGTACTCATCCTTCTTCTTCCTCCAAACACGGCGAGTGGAGTTTAGACCAAAAAGCTCTATTTTTGTCTCATCAGACCACATGACCTTCTCCCATTCCTCCTCTGGATCATCCAGATGGTCATTGGCAAACTTCAGACGGGCCTGGACATGCGCTGGCTTGAGCAGGGGGACCTTGCGTGCGCTGCAGGATTTTAATCCATGACGGCGTAGTGTGTTACTAATGGTTTTCTTTGAGACTGTGGTCCCAGCTCTCTTCAGGTCATTGACCAGGTCCTGCCGTATAGTTCTGGGCTGACCCCTCACCTTCCTCATGATCATTGATGCCCCACGAGGTGAGATCTTGCATGGTGCCCCAGACCGAGGGAGATTGACCGTCATCTTGAACTTCTTCCATTTTCTAATAATTGCGCCAACAGTTGTTGCCTTCTCACCAAGCTGCTTGCCTATTGTCCTGTAGCCCATCCCAGCCTTGTGCAGGTCTACAATTGTATCCCTGATGTCCTTACACAGCTCTCTGGTCTTGGCCATTGTGGAGAGGTTGGAGTCTGTTTGATTGAGTGTGTGGACAGGTGTCTTTTATACAGGTAACAAGTTCAAACAGGTGCAGTTAATACAGGTAATGAGTGGAGAACAGGAGGGCTTCTTAAAGAAAAACTAACAGGTCTGTGAGAGCCGGAATTCTTACTTGATGGTAGGTGATCAAATACTTATGTCATGCAATAAAATGCAAATTAATTATTTAAAAATCATACAATGTGATTTTCTGGATTTTTGTTTTAGATTCCGTCTCTCACAGTTGAAGTGTACCTATGATAAAAATTACAGACCTCTACATGCTTTGTAAGTAGAAAAACCTGCAAAATCGGCAGTGTATCAAATACTTGTTCTCCCCACTGTATGTTCAAATCTGAATTATTTTTTAAGTGGAGAGGATGATCACGTCTTTGGTAGACTATATTGTGCATGTTTGTCAAATTAATCGAAAGTTCTATAGATCTTCCTTTCAATATTTCTCATCCTGATCAATAACACATTTATCAGTACCTGATGATGATGACATTGACCACGAGAGGATGGAACCTGTGGAGCTGCCGGATAAAATTTTCTTGCCAGATGACATGTTGAGCATGAGGAAGGGAGGAGAACATTTTCAGGTGGGCATCATGATAAACTCACTGCAGGCCCACACATCATGTTCATGTATGTTCTCTGTGAGTGAGAGTGAGAGTGAGTGAGAGAGAGAGCAGTTATAAGCCATCACTCTATCCATGGAAGTCCTTCATCGAGGCAGCATTAAGTGTCTTCTTGGAAACATCAGGATTGTCAGAGGCCACATTACTTACTGGAGACATTGAGGTATGACAACTTCAGAAAGGAGGACATTCTATCAAGTGTCAGTGCGTTCAAGGTATGAAATTATTATGCATACATTGTACTGTAAGTTTCTTTGAATTAAAGTGTCTGCTCAGTGTATGTGTATATATATTATCAAGATTTACCGTTCTTGAGGCATGGGCACAGCTATAAAATAAATCTCAGTTAAAGTGTGACTAGATAATTGGAATTCTTGTGTTATGCTGAATTGAAAAGTTTCAGTATAAATTACAGTAATTGCTCAATTATTTTTCACTACCAACTGTCCCATTTTCAGCCACCCTTCACATTCTACTACTTTGACAAGGAAAAGTCTCTTACTGGAAAAAAAATGTAATTTGCCCAGTTAGTGAGGGCCACAGGGATGCATTCAATTATCAACTTTTTCATGAGAGCCAGCTTTTTGGAATCCAGTTCATCATCACCAATGTGTGGAAAATTACTCCACATAGATTTTCTTAAAGTGAGCCTTCAACGTCTGGCAAGGATTGAGTCCTTAGATGCCAGCTCTTTTTCCGGGGTCCAGTAGAAGCAGGTGGGTTCAATGTTTTGGCAGATGGAGTTAGTTGTGAATTTGAGGTGTTATAATACCTCACAGATATTGATTGATCTTTAATGACAGATCTTCATCGCTGATACAATTGAGAGCATCATGCCCAATGCTGTTGTTAGGAAAACGGGCCCTGTTCAAGCTGACCAATTTACAGAGTATTATCACCTCACTGAACATTCTGCCACAGCATTCAGTGAGCCAAGCAGCATGTTCATTCAGGAGGCCTCAGCAATCGCCCCCCACTGCAGTGAAGGACAAGTTGCGAGACAGCCTTTTCCATCAGGTATATGTAATTTTTTTATTGAACTCAATAGGAACATTTATTTAATAAGCTAAAGTAAACACTGAAAATACTACTACTGAAAATACTACTACTGATAGTGGCTTTAAGTACAACATCACATTGTCCTGTGTATGTGCTGTATTTTCACAGGTATCCCAGTGCTTCCATTCATTTGTACTTGTCTGATTTGGGCTGTACAGGAGGAAGTACCATTTCACCAATATGATGTATTTCTCTCTTGGAGTAGGTATGGGAGAGAGGAAAGACTGTCTCTTCTGAGATTGTGGACTCATCCAATGGCTTGCATTTTTTGTTTGTTTACTGTAGTCATGATGAATAGAAACTTTTGTTCATTTTTTACATCAAAACCATTAAGATGTGGTCCTACCTCGCCACCAACATAAAGCCGTACCCAACCATAAAAATGTGGTCCTACCTCGCCTCGTGCCAACATAGAGCCGTACCCAACCATAAAGATGGAGTCATACCTCGCGGCCAACATTGAGACGTACCCAACCATAAAGATGGAGTCATACCTCGCGGCCAACATTGAGACGTACCCAACCATAAAGATGGAGTCATACCTCGCCGCCAACATTGAGCCGTACCCAACCATAAAGATAGGGTCCTACGTAGCCTCGCACCAATATAGAGCCATGCCCAACCATAAAGATGGGGTCTGAATGTATTCAACCTAAATGAGTCTTCCACTTTTAATCCAACCCCTCTGAATCTGAGCGGTGCGGGGGGGCTGCCTTAATCCACATTATCGGCGCCCAGGGAGTAGTAATTGTTGGGGGTTAACCTTGCGCAATTGCAGAACTTCAGATTTGTTTTTCTACTTGCCCATCTATTTTAATCTGTACATTTTGTGAATGCCATCTATTTTAATCTATAAATTTTGCGAATACCATATATTTAAATCTGTACATTAACTATTTAGAAATAATCACATACTTAAATGTGCTAGTTGTGGTCTTATGTCCATCTGTCACGTTGGTATATTGATGATGGGGAGACAGGTGAAGGAATGGAATTAAACCACACATACAACACAGGACAAGACCCGTATTCATACATGCACAATACAAGTGGAACAAAAGCCAAAACAAAGCACAGGTACTCACACGACCAACGGACATTGGAACAATAAATGGCAAGGACAATCGGTAACAGCTGGCACATATATAACAATCTTAATCAGGGAGGAATGGGAACCAGGTGTGGTGCACGGAATGAGCAACAGTACCGGAGGACGACCACTGGAACGCTGTGCGGTTCGGTCAGGACCCGTTGCATCTGCCAAAGTTGCGTCGTCGTCGGACGGGCCAGTTGCCCGTTGGCATCTGACGGACAGTTCCCGCTGTCTTACTTTGAGGTTGTTTATTCTGTCACGTTGTATGAAAGGATCGGGAGACAGGCGTAGGAATGCAAAATATTTTTTATTTTATTTCTACCCAACAATTACAGCGTGCAAGGTAAAGGCACGGGGACGAAGCCCAAAACAAACACGTATACAAAAACACAGGACTGTGACCCAAACAAAAGAGCGAAGTAAACCTCTAATAAATATACAAGACGAGACCCGTAATAAGTAGACGGGACGAGACCCGAAATAGCAAGTGCACAATATGACGCGGGACGAGACCCGTAATCACATTGGCACAATAAATGCAGCACAAAGACAAAATAACAAGCACAGTCGATTTTCGTACTTGAACTCGAACAATTCGTACTTGAACTCGAACAAACGAACAATTGTTATTATCAATCTGTTAACGTTACTCAAAAGATTAACACAATTTGCAGATGGTCTGTTTGCTATTGTAAAGGTGTAAGAAATTATAGCTAGCTAAATTACTTACTACAGAGTAGAGCCAGCCATGATCTAACTAGTAACTTAGGCTGGTAGTTTATTTTAAGGTACAGTTATGATAATGGGGATTTGTAATTAAGATTGAGATTGGACTAAAATGTGGGTAAATGGATGCTTAGATGTAACCATAGTCTTATTTTTGCATAGGGTCAATTAAACATGAAAAGAAAGGGAGAGATATCAGACTTCTTTTTAAATAAGCACAAACAAGCAGATGAGGTGCAAACAGACCCCAGCCCTTGCATCACCACCGGACCCCAGAGCAGCTCCCTAACTGAGGCTAGTCAGAGTCAGTGTGGTCAGACTTCACAAGGACCTAGTCTACCACCACCAGGTCAGAGCATCTACCAGGCAGTCAGTCACAAGGACCCAGTCTACCACCACCAGGTCAGAGCATCTACCAGGCAGTCAGTCACAAGGACCTAGTCTACCACCACCAGGTCAGAGCATCTACCAAGCAGTCAGTCACAAGGACCCAGTCTACCACCACCAGGTCAGAGCATCTACCAGGTGGTCAGTCACAAGGACCCAGTCTACCACCACCAGGTCAGTCACAAGGATCCAGTCTACCACCACCATGCCCAGTTCAGAATTTAAGTTTATCTTCAGCTTGTAATGGATGATTTTGTCAGATTAAGCCTCACTTTAAAATGTTGGTTGTTGATTCATGTGTGTTCTTGTTTTGATGGCTGTGGCATTTTTATTGTTATTAATGTAATAGATGTATCAAGGGATGACAGAGAGACCTCTGGCTCTGAGCAAGACAGTGAGCCAGAGTTGCCAGGAGATGTCATCGAGCCCCTCCCAACTGCATCAAGCACCAGATATGCTGTTCCAAAAGGACCCAATGGTTGGCCAGGCCTGTACTATAAACTACACATTGAAGAACTCCGGGTTCAGTGAATTATCACTTCTACCTCTAATCAGCAATCATAGGATTCATTCATGCTCCTTAGATGCCAGGTTAGGGTTACACACTAATTTTCTGTCATGGTCTATGGACCCCCTGAAGTAGCCTTGGCCACCCCCTGGCCACCCCATATATAAAACTCTAGCTCCGCCACTGTACCGGAGGGATCCGTGACACCATCAGAATGCCGAAATGTTTATGATTTTTCTGTTAATAAATATTTGTAATCGTCTTAAACTGTTGTTTTGTCAAGTTTGTCAGAGGAATGAGTACATAAATGAAATTGAACATGGAATCAATAAATAAACCACAGAAATATGATTGAATAATATTATATAATAATAGTGTTTTAAAACGGCTTCTTATTTCTAAGACTTCTTAAGATGTCTTCAGGCGCAGCGCAGCGATAGTTCGACATCATTTATTAAATAAACTAGACGTGAACTATACAAAATAACAACGATACAAATACAAAAGGAAACACACTTACTTCGACACGGACATTCGACATACAATGAACCACGCCTAGGGAGTGGGAATTACACATATAAGTAGGATCCCTAATTAGAGACAATGCAATGCAGCTGCCTCTAATTAGGGATCCCACACACAACACTACACAGACATAGAACATATAGAACTGCCAGACTCTGACCATAGAATTATACAGAAGCAATAGGCTTCTCTATGGCCAGAGCCTGACAGTACCCCCCCTCAAATGCGCGGACTCCCGGCCGCAAGAACCCAAACACAATTACATGAGGGGAGGGTTAGGGAGGGAAAAACAACAAAACTATAACCATCGCAGGTGGCGGTTCTGGCCCCGGCGAAGTGGATAGCTTCCTCCTTAGTTCTACTCTGATGACCGGGCCTGGACTGGGCACCGGTGTGGCAGGCGACTCCGGGCTGTGGACCATCACGGGAGGCTCCGGGCTGTGGACCATCAAGGGAGGATCTGGGCTGTGGACCATCACGGGAGGCTCCGGCCTGTGGACCATCACGGAGGCTCCGGGCTGGAGAGGCGCACCGGAGGTCGGGTGCGTGGAGCCGGTTCTGAAGGCACCTGGCTGGGCGCACGCACTGGAGGTCGGGTGCGGGGAGCCGACACAGATGGCACCGGACTGGTGACACGCACTTCAGGGCGAGTGCGGGGAGCCGGTACTGGGCTTACCGGACTGAAGAGGCGCACAGGAGGCCTGGTGCGTGGAGCCGGCACAGATGGCACCGGACTGGTGACATGCACTTCAGGGCGAGTGCGGGGAGCCGGTACCGGGCTTACCGGACTGAAGAGGCGCACAGGAGGCCTGGTGCGTGGAGCCGGTACCGGTGGAGCGGACTACTCTGGCACTGGAGTGTAGCAGACGGCCGGACCCGGACTGGGCACCGTTGGAGCGGACTGCTCTGGCACTGGAGTGTAGCAGACGGCCGGACCCGGACTGGGCACCGTTGGAGCGGACTGTTCTGGCACTGGAGTGTAGCAGACGGCCGGACCCGGACTGGGCACCAGTGCACTGCTTGGTCAGGTGGTGGTTCATTCTGTCCGTGTCGAAGTAAGTGTGTTTCCTTTTGTTTTTGTATCGTTGTAATTTTGTATAGTTCACGTCTAGTTTATTTAATAAATGATGTCGAACTATCACTGCGCTGCGCCTTGGTCTCTACACACCCGAGCGTGACATCTATACACATGCCTTAAAGACGTCCAGTAGCGGTGCATGGGTAAAATCACTTGGGCAGCCAGTCCAGAAATAAATTCCATATTACAAGCTATGTGTTGTGATAATTGTGTTGTTTGCTCTATAACCTGTTAGTTAATATACCTTGCGACCGTGATATATAGGCCTAAAGGCCCAGACAATAAGAAGACACGGTGGCAGAATAAATTCAAACACACCTTTGTTTTCTCACAAAATCTGATAGCAAGCTCTGTCCAGTGAAGTCCACAAAGCATATTGCATGTACAGTAAGAGACAGTTACATGACCTACAACATGGTCAAGCAAGTTAATGTTTCCAACATTTTCAGACTACTAAACAACTATTGATTTAGAACCACAGAGAGTCACATAGAAAACTAGAACTGCCTCCACTATTCCAGCACCATTTCAACTTCCACATCTCAACATCATCCAATCACCTATGCTTAGTCTAATACAGTGACAATTAAAAGACACCAAAAACAATTTAGTTCAATCAGCGTAAGCTAAATAGGATGTGGCTGTACATGGTAGCTACTGATTTCTGTGCGCGTGTGTGTGTCTGTGTGCGTGTGTGTGCGAGTAGAAAAAACATGTTTACTCACCCTACTTGTAGAGAAATGCCAATACCATCCTCTTTCATGTTGTCTAAAAGGTCTATTACTCTATCATACAGTACACACTTTTAGTTTTTTGTTATCCTAGGCTACCTGGCTAAAACACTTGCTTGCTAGCCTAACATCCGCACAATGTATACATTTATGGTTGGATCAGAATCACCTTTGTAATCATTGGCCAGTACAGAGAATTAAGTAAAATCACAAGTCCAAATCCCTATCTCATCCAGAGAGGCTTCCTTTGCATTCAATGCTACAAGAGGCAACACTGTCATACTCTATCTAACCAGACAGCATCAGATAGATACACTACACGTACTGAGACAAAGGGCTGCTGTTTCGTTTGATCAGATGTTTTCTCTGTGAGATAAATTCAGCATCTTGCAAAATTATTTTTTTATTTTTTTTATTTTTATGATTGGTAAATGTTTTGGGGCTTCACTTGGCATCCATGAATACACGCCTTCCCTTGGCTCCATGAATACACTCCGCTGGAGACGTCTTCACTTTTTAAGACATCTCTTAAGACGTCTCAAGATGTCTTCAATGACATGTCTTAAGACATGTCAAGACGTCTTAAAATGTCAAGATGTCTCAAGACATGGTGATGGCTGGTTATGGAGGAAGACGAGAGAGACGAAAAACCGAGGGAGAAACCAAGAGAAATACAAAAACCAGAGAGAGAGTTACTGACAGACAGAGACAGAAACCAAGAGAAAAAGAGAGGGTCACTGTACCTTTAAAATATAAAAGCTGTATGACTTCTGAATGACTGGGTTAAAGAAAGATGGAGAGAGAAGGGAGGAAACTAAGATCGATGTTTAGCTTGATGCAGCTGGCAGGTCATTAAGCATGGCTACACAGCACACAGCCGGGATCCTGCTATTGGCTGCCGGAGCTGGCCGACTACACGGTGGAGTGGACTGGACTTACTGGCATCATATTTAAAATTGCTGAACCCCCATAAAATCCCATTGTATTACACTCAGACACTGAGTCAGAGAGAGAGAGAGTGTGTGAGAGAGAGAGAGAGAGAGAGAGAGAGAGAGAGAGAGAGAGAGAGACAGAGCAAGAGAGAGAGAGAGAGAGAGAGAGAGAGCAAGAGAGAGAGGGAGTGTGGGCTCCTGAGTTATTCTGCAAAAAATTAGAATTTGAATTTAGAATTAGAACTTGATTTTTTTTCACAAGGACTTATTCAGGATACTAACCTCAACATCCAAACATTCAATCTAAATCTAAATTCCATTCCTAAAACCTTGATTTGGGACCAAAGTACCTGAATGGATATTACTACCAAGGACTATGAAGAAGAACCAGAACCAGTAGGAGAAACACGGAGGAACAAGGAAATACCATCCAACACTAAACTGAGGGAGTAATGTTCAATCTGAACCTACTTCTGTAGACATGAAGTAAAATACAATAATCTGTCTACCTGGCCAAACACTCCACCCTGGACTTAAACAGCCTTTGCGACCAGGTCCATCTCTACAAGGCAGCAATCCCAACTTTTGCCAGGACCCTCAAGGACATCACCTGCTTCACCTGGTCCCAGACCTGCAAGACCCCCTCCTGATTGACCTGCACTGAGAGAATCCACTCCAAGAGGACCTAAACCCAGACCACAGCATCACCAGCCACACCCCAACCAGATAAGGCCACCTCAAGCAAACCCTGGCCTCACCCTATATAGCCCCACCCCCCATATCAGACCTGCAGCAAGGACTTCAACATGACAGCAGGATATATGCCCAGGCTGTGAGCAAAGGCCCAACCCCAACTATTGCATCCGCCCAAGAACCAACCTGCGACCTAAAAGGTATGTATCAGATGCTCAACATGCTCTGCTCACACCTACTGTGATGTACTGGCCAACACTAGACACTATGGAACACAAAGCTTTTACTATCTCATCCTGGAATATACAATGTCTGAGGTCATCTGCCTTTGATGTAAAGAGTAGGAACCCAGACTTCATCGAAGAAATTGGAAATACAGACATTGTCATCCTACAAGAAGGACCCACTGGTTATCCTCTAGGTTACAGAAAGCTGGTAGTCCCATACACCAAACTACCAGGTGTGAAACAGGGAAGAGACTCAGGGGTATGCTAATTTGGTATAGAGCAGACCTAACCCAATCTATTAAGTTAGTCAAAACAGGAACATTTTACATCTGGCTAGAAATTAATAAGAAAATTATCTCAACAGAGAAAAATTTCCTCATGTGTGCTACCTATATCCCCCCAATAGAATCCCCATACTTTAATGAAGACAGCTTCTCCATCCTGGAGGGGGGATCAACCATTTCCAGAACCAGGGACATGTACTAGTCTGTGGCGACCTAAATGCCAGAACTGGACAAGAACCTGACACGCTCAGCACACATGGAGACAAACACCTGCCTGGAGGTGACAGCATTCCCTCCCCATATGCCCCCCTAGACACAACTATGACAACATAACCAAGGGCAACAGTGTCTAGATGGAATTTGTATTTGTGGTCCTGGCAACTGGACCTTTTTGGAACACCTTTATTTTTGTCTTACTGAGATTTACTGTCAGGGCCCAGGTCTGGCAGAATCTGTGTATAAGATCGAGGTGCTGCTATAGGCCCTCCTTGGTTGGTGACAGAAGCACCAGATCATCAGCAAACAGTAGACATTTGACTTCAGATTCTAGTAGGGTGAGCCCGGGTGCTGCAGACTGTTCTAGTGCCCTCGCTAATTCGTTGATACTATATATGTTGAAGATGGTGGGGCTTAAGCTGCATCCCTGTCTCACCCCACGGCCCTGTTGAAAGAAATGTGCATTGTAATTGGAGAATTCAGTGGTTTCTGGTAGTCTTTAATAGTTGATTCCAAGATTTGTATTTGATCATGAATATTTATTTGCTTTTTGTTCTTTGTTATAGAGACAAAAAGATTGGAGAAGTGGTTTGTTCATACGTCTCTTCATGTTATTGTTTGTTTAGTGTTTTCCAATTTTCCCAGAAGTGGTTAGATTCTATGGATTCTTCAATTACATTGAGCTGATTTCTGACGTGCTGTTCCTTCTTTTTCCGTAGTGTACTTCTGTACTGTTTTAGTGATTCACCATAGTGAAGGTGTATGTCATGTTGGTATAATGATCGGGAGACAGGCGCAGGAATGTGTAATAGGGTTTTTTATTTCTTCCCAAATTACCACATAGTTAGTTAATGTACAAAAAGGAAAATAAATAAACCACATATACAAAACACAAACAAAAGAGCTAGGAGTACCACGAGTAAATACACGGGGCGAGACCCGTAAACACAAGTGCACAATGATACAGCTTTGTTTTGGCTTTCGTGCCGCTTATATTGTGCATGTATGATTAAGGGTCTCGTCCCGTGCTGTATCATTGTGCATGTATGATTAAGGGTCTCGTCCCGTGCTGTATCATTGTGCATGTATGATTAAGGGTCTCGTCCCGTGCTGTATCATTGTGCATGTATGATTAAGGGTCTCGTCCCGTGCTGTATCATTGTGCACTTGTGTTTACGGGTCTCGCCCCGTGTATTTACTCGTGGTACTCCTAGCTCTTTTGTTTGTGTTTTGTATATGTGGTTTATTTATTTTCCTTTTTGTACATTAACTATTTGCACATCATTATAACACATTGTATAGACATACTATGACACTTGAAATATCTTTATTATTTTGGAACTTTTGTAAATGTAATGTTTACTGTACACTTTTATTGTTTATTTCACTTGCTTTGGCAATGTAAACACGTTTCCCATGCCAGTATAGCCCTTAAATTGACTTTTAAAATTGAAATTGAATTGAGAGTGTCACGATCGTGTCACGATTGAGAGTGTTGCCTCACCCCCTTGTTCGGGCATGCTTCGGCGATCGTCGTCACCGGCTTTCTAGCCACTGCCGCTACCTCTTTCATTAACCATTAGTCTTGTCTTGTCATTACGCACACCTGGTTCTCATTTCCCCCAATTACTTCATGTATATATGTTCCCTGTTCCCTCATGGCCTTGTCGGTTATTGTTTATTTGTGATTGTGTATTTACACAGAGTGTGTGTCTAGGCAATGCCTAGTTATTTGTACACCTTTCGTGATTACTGGAAGAGTTATATTTTTGTCTGTTCGGTTGAGAATTACTTCTTTGGTATTAAATTATACCTTGTTCCACACTATCTCCTGCGCCTGGCTCTCCATTATATATCCACCGTCACAGAGAGAGAGAGAGACAGAGACAGACAGAGACAGAGACAGAGACAGAGACAGAGACAGAGACAGAGAAAGGAGAGAGAGAGAGAGTGTCAGGCTCTGGCCATAGAGAAGCCCGTTTGCTTCTCTATGTAGCCGTGGTCAGAGTCTGACAGTTCTATTCTTTCTCTTTCTGGTGGTGGTTTGTGTGGGATCCCTAATTAGAGGCAGCTGTAGGGCATCGTCTCTAATTAGGGATCCTACATAGGTTGGTAGGTTTCACACTGGGTTGTGGGTCATTATTCGTGTTTGATTTTGTACGTTTTGACGTTTGTTCGATCGTGATTGTTTTTGTATAGTTCGTTCATTTGGCGTTTATTTACATAGTAAATAATAAAACACAATGTCGAACTACTATCCCTGCGCTGCGTCTTGGTCTCCCATACGTGACAGAACGAGTGAGGAGGTGCCGCGTTATGCGCGACGCGCAAGACGGGGAAACGCCCGCAAACAACCACAAGGTACAAATGGGGGGCGCAGAGCATGGAGCAGGAGGTTTATTTGGAGGAGCATTTTGGAGAGGTTTTGGAAGAATTGAGGGAGATAGAGGAAGAGGTCGAGAGGGAGATGGCGGAGTGGTCCAGTCCAGGTCTGGTGGTCTACTCCACTCCCGGGCCGGAGCAGTCCGCACCACCGGTGCCCAGTCCAGGTCCGGTTGTCTACTCCACCTCCCTGCCAGAGCAATCCACTCCTCCGGGGCCCAGTCTGGGTCCGATCGTCTACTCCACCCCCATGCCAGAGCAGTCCGTTCCACCGGAGCCCAGTCCGGGTCCGGTCGTCGTCTCCACTCCCATGCCAGAGCATTCCGCTTCACCGATGTCCAGTCCGGGTCCAGACCTCTGCTCTACTCCCCGCACCCGACCGGAAGGTCGGCAGCCCGGAACCTCCAGCGAAGGTCCGCAACCCGGAACATCCTGCAAAGGTCCGCAGCCCGGAACCTCCTGCAAAGGTCCGCAGCCCGGAACCTCCTGCAAAGGTCCGCAGCCCGAAGCCTCCAGCGAAGGTCCGCAGCCCGGAACCCTCAGCGAAGGTCCAAAGCCCAAAACCTCCAGCGAAGGTCCACAGCCCGGAACCTCCAGCAAAGGTCCGCAGCCCGGAACCTCCAGCGAAGGTCCGCAGCCCGGAACCTCCAGCAAAGGTCCGCAGCCAGGAACCTCCAGCGAAGGTCCGCAGCCCGGAACCTCCAGCGAAGGTCCGCAGCCCGGAACCTCCTGCAAAGGTCCGCAGCCCGGAACCTCCTGCAAAGGTCCGCAGCCCGGAACCTCCAGCGAAGGTCCGCAGCCCAGATCCTCCAGCGAAGGTCCGCAGCCCGGAATCTCCAGCGAAGGTCCGCAGCCCGGAACCTCCTGCAAAGGTCCGCAGCCCTGAACCTCCTGCAAGGTTGGTAGGTTTCACACTGGGTTGTGGGTCGTTGTCGATTAATTCGCAAGTCACGGTGAAAGTAAGTGTACACCCTTTCGTTACGTCATTATTCGTGTTTGATTTTGTACGTTTTGACGTTTGTTTGATCGTGATTGATTTTGTATAGTTCGTTCATTTTGCGTTTATTTACATAGTAAATAATAAAACACAATGTCGAACTACTATCCCTGCGCTGCGTCTTGGTCTCCCTACACACCCATACGTGACAGAGAGAGAGAGAGAGAGAGAGAGTGAAAGGAGGGAGACGTGTGGCAGAATTAATAAAACTGTCTCTCACCTCTCACTTCTAGTAAAACCAACCAGCTTTAGTTTATTTTAACGTTAGAATTATCTTTATATTTTTCCCGCATGACTTGTTCACTGCCCTGTATCCCCAAGGACTGTTTGTACATGTAAATACAAACTGACCAGTGAACTGAGGTCCCAGTAATGTGATTTAAGTACTTTAATCAGCGAGGCTGGTCTCCATTCCGGCAATTGAATTTTATCACTTTGATTCTCATTAGAGCATGGTAACATGCTTGTGTTACAAAAGCATTGACTATGTTCTCTATATATTATCTATAAGCAAGGAGATTTTTTAAAAATAAGAAGTCACATTTCGAGGTAGACATCTCTTTTTCAAGTGAGGCCATGCCAAGAAAGCTGATGTATATAGTTGTTAATGACTGGAGACCCTATGCTCCCAAAGGGGCTGAGGTTTAGGTCAGGTGGAGAGCCATGGTGGAGACCCTATGCTCTCAAAGGGGCTGAGGTTTAGGTCAAGGTGGAGAGCCATGGTGGAGACCCTATGCTCTCAAAGGGGCTGAGGTTTAGGTCAGGTGGAGAGCCATGGTGGAGACCCTATGCTCTCAAAGGGGCTGAGGTTTAGGTCAAGGTGGAGAGCCATGGTGGAGACCCTATGCTCTCAAAGGGGCTGAGGTTTAGGTCAGGTGGAGAGCCATGGTGGAGACCCTATGCTCTCAAAAGTTTAGGTCAATTAAGTCAATGAGCAAAGGGTTTACATGAATGACAGGTATGGGTTTGTTGCTGTAGAGAATGGAAACCTCTCCTGGTTCCTCCCAGCCCACAGAGACCTCAACAACCACCATGTGCCCCTTAATAAAGGTTCCTGTTTATGCTGATTAATATTACTGTGGGATCTAGTACAGGAAAACCACCTCTGCTTAGGCAGAGAACAATGGATGAGGAGAGAGAGAGGACAGACAGACAGACACTGTGTTCAGAAGGTTCAGTCTCTAATTTGATCTCCACGCACCAATGAACCAGGAGAAATAATACATACACAAACACACACGCATGCATGAACATATACAGAAGTACACACACACACAGGAGGGATAACTGGGTCGTTCGTTCTCTCTCTCTCTCTCTCCTTACCCCCTCTCTCTTTCTCTCTCTCTATACCTCTATACCTCTCCTCCCTCCCATAGGTCACCCCCCCCCCTCTCTCTCTCTCTCTCTGTGTCTCAGAGTCTAAGTTGTTTGACTGGTCTTAAGCCCAGTCCGTTTGATCAGCATGATTTAGTATAGGGCCAGGGCTAATCCTACTTGGCTGATTCAAAACACTCCCTAAATCTACATGGTAACAGCCTACTCTCTGCTGGTAGTATCGTTTGATCTTAGTCACTCTGGAGTGAGTCCTGATGTGTGGCCCAAATAGCACAATGTTCCCATAGTGCACTTACTAATGACCAGAGCCCATAGTAACCATATTGGCTCTTGCTTAAAATAATGACACTATATAGGGTATAGGGCTCGATTTGGAATGCTGGGCTGCTCGATCTCTGGCTAGTCGCATATGACCGCTGCTATAAACCTACAAAATCATCAGATGACTGCCTCTCTCTCTCTTCCCTCTCTCTCTCTCTCTCTCTCTCTCTCTCATGCATCCTCTGAGACAGAGCGTTACTCAACAGCCAAAGTGGGATAGCTAGCGCGGCACATGAACGCTAACTACTATCTTTAACTGAAGATTGCCTTGTTTTATGCATTGTATAAGACATACTGTCAGAATCTCAAGCAAAGTTTTTTCAGAGAACTAAGTTTTGTTTTCTGAATGCCATGTTGAGTCATGTTCTCAAAAGGCTAAGAGTTAGCTTGGTCACAGAGTGGAAAGGAAACTGAATGAATACCACAAGTGTTTATCTCTGGACTCCACTGAATAGGGCCTTCTTCTTTCCTTGTCATTGACCTGGTTATAAAAATCTCCTTGACTGTAATCAAATCTCCCTAATGCATGTCGTCGTTTAATCCGTTAAAGTGCCTAGATTACTGCTTGTTTTACTGGCAGATGTTGCAGCAATAGGGAACACTGTCTGGGGGATTTTTTTTGGCTTGAATATATGCCACTCATAACAGCAGTCAAATTAAAAGTTAAATTTAGACAGCAATCTAAATGGGTTGGGATCAGGATGAGATGAAGAGAAAGAAAGAGAGAGGGAGAGGGAGAGGGAGAGGGAGAGAGGAGAATTGGAGGATAAGTGGGGGTACGGCGTCCTGACATGCTAACAAAAACCTACTTTAAAAAAGATATATGTATTTTATTATTATTTATATTATCTTAACTTGTCAGACTTCTTGCAGAAATTATCCCCCAATTAAAATCCTCTGCAATTTCATACTTTGTTCTACGACGATTGTCACATAATAACAGTGTTTGGGCAATTACTGTGCATTTCATGGGGGAATTACGTCTGCATTTCACTAAAAAAGGAAGAAGCAGGGAATATAATTGTGTCTTTTTTCATCCCCATCGAGCTACTCAACTCTCTCTCTCTATTTATTTCTCCCTATGCCAATATCGAGTAGGAACATGCAGGCGTTCACACACACACACACACACACACACACACACACACACACACACACACACACACACACACACACACACACACAAACAAATAATCACTCTCACACACAAGCCAATTAAATTTGTTTGAAATTGCAAATAACTGAGGAATAAGCCGTGCTCTGTCTCCAAGGAGCTTGGTGTTGAATCCAAGGTTTCAGCTAAGGAAAAACAATACCCTTATTGACTTCTGGCTGGGATGGAAGGAGAAAGGTTTTCTGCTCCTTCAAATCCCCATTTATTAAAGGTGATTTAGCAGAGTTTGGGTTGGAGTCAAAAGCATCCTTCTCCTGCACTTTGCTGTACAGTGGCTTCGTCACAAATTACACCCTATTCCCTACATAGTCTGATGACTCTCCCATAAGGTCCCTGGTCAAAAGTAGTGGACTATATAAGGAAAAGGGTGCCATTTGGGATGCAGAGGTAGCTAATCTATGTTGCACTCTAGGTGTGCAATGTCTTCAAACATTAAAGATGCTGATTTACACTATAGGAGGAATAAATAAATACAAATAACATGTCTTGAAAGAGTCAACATGAGTACTAAAAGTCCTGTATCGATCTTTAAAACTGTGAAGAAATCTGTGTGCATAACGAAATACTAGGCTAACGAAATATTTGCCCAAATATTACCAACCATTTTAAACCCTGAGTGAATTAATTCAATTCCAGTGTTTACTAAAGTTAATGTTATTGTTCAAGTAATGATTTAAATGAATTATTCAGAAGAATAAGAATTGTGTGTAATTAAAAAAAAAAAATGATAGTCTATGAGGACTCTATAGTCTGAGGGCTCTTCACTCCATAGTCTTTAAGGAATATCCACTCCATAGTCTATAAGGATTCTCCACTCCACAGTCTGAGGACTCTTCCCTCCATAGTCTGAGGACTCTCCACTCCACAGTCTGAGGACTCTTCCCTCCATAGTCTCAGGACTGTCCACTTCATAGTCTATATGGACTCTCCACTCCATAGTCTATAAGGACTCTCCACTCCATAGTCTATAAGGACTCTCCACGCCGTAGTCTATAAGGACTCTCCACTCCATAGTCTATAAGGACTTTCCACTCCGTAGTCTATAAGGACTCTCCACGCCGTAGTCTATAAGGACTCTCCACTCCGTTGTCTATAAGGACTCTCCACTCCATAGTCTATAAGGACTCTCCACTCCGTACTCTATAAGGACTCTCAACTCCATAGTCTGTACTCCATACGTTATCTAAAAGTAATAGCCTTGGTAAGTAGCTGTGTGTGTCCGGTGGAGTCTAGCTACTATCTGGGAGGGTGTGTGTGTGCGTGTATGTGTGGGTGTGTGAGGGATGATACAGTAACAGAGGGATGATACAGTAACATAGGCCTCTCCTCTCCTCTCCTCTCCTCTCCTCTCCTCTCGTCCCGTCTCGTCCCGTCTCGTCTCGTCCCGTCCCGTCTCGTCCCGTCTCGTCCCGTCCCGTCTCCTCTCCTCTCCTCTCCTCTCCTCTCCTCTGGGTTCTGGAAGAAAGTGGCAGAAGATGGTTCTCAATGGCACAGCTCCTCCTGGAGGTCCCTCAGTGAATTACACATAAAAACACATTAATTTCACCCCATCCCCCAGCCTGCTTAGACTACAAAGATGCTTAAAGGGGCAGCTCATCTCAGACATTTGTGTACCTCAGAAGTGGTCTGACTAAAAGGAGAACTGTCCCTTTAAAGAAGCAGTGTGTCTGAGTAGCATCATAACTTCACAAAGCAGAACATCTCTTTTTAAAGCACATTTCTGTGCTGGAAAAGATTCACTGACATCTCTGTAGATGTAGATACTCATGCAGTGGTGCTTTAAAGGTGGTCGTATCATGGAGTGATTTCAGATGTAATGCAATGTCCTGCCAAGAAATGTGGGATGTTAGTGCAGTGTGCTGCTGGCTGTGTTAATGTTCATCACACAGAAATATACAGACGCCTGACTGCTTCACAGAACAGGACAATATAATAATGAGTCGAGGAAAGGTATCCGTCAGTGTGTGTGTGTGTGTGTGTGTGTGTGTGTGTGTTACAGACTCAGGATAATCTCCTGTGATAGTCCCTGTCAAAACAAGATCTCAGAAAAGCAGGCCAGAAAAGAAGACATGAGGGCAGGGAGATGCTGCACCGCTGCCTTGAGGAAGAAGCCCTAGCCATCCCTCCAAGTATTCAAAATGTTCTAATAAAGCCTTGAATAGCTAGTGGCCGACTGATTCCCCATGCTTCTGGCCCTCTGGTCCACCTCCTAAAACAACTAAACTGACCAGCCAGACTCTCTCTCTCTCTCTCTCTCTCGCTCTCTCCCTCTCTCCCTCTCTCATACATATCACACATATCAATTGTTATACTCTAAGATATCCACAAGCCTCACAGCAGTCATCTGAAATGCATATCAGTTGTTATACTTTAAGACGCCCACAAGCCTCACAGCAGTCATCTGAAATGCATATCAGTTGTTATACTTTAAGACGCCCACAAGCCTCACAGCAGTCATCTGAAATGCATATCAGTTGTTATACTCTAAGATGCCCACAGTCCGCATTCCAAGTGAAGCTGGTTGAGAGAATGCCAAGAGTAGGCAAAGCTGTCATCAAGGCAAAAGGTGGCTACTTAGTAGAATCTAAAATATAACATATATTTTGATTGGTTCAAACCTTCCATGTTCCATCTGTAGAAATAGGCATAGTTTAGGCAAAGGTCATCGGTGGCACATGGAATGAAAAGAGCATTGCTATTCCTGGACATTAGCGATGTACTGTATTATTAGTAATCACCTCATTGTGGATGTGTTGAGTGGATGTGTTGAGTGGATGTGTTGAGTGAATGTGTTGAGTGGATGTTTTGAGTGGATGTGTTGAGTGGATGTGTTGAGTGGATGTGTTGAGTGGATGTGTTGAGTGGATGTTTTGAGTGCCAGGTCTCACTGCATCTCATACATCTGTGAACACATACACACAATCACTGTTCTTTTACCAATGGTATTTAGGATAGGTGATATCTGACAAACTGGAGGTGAGGTCTTTGCCAGAGCCCCATTGATGGCCATAGCAGCATAGATCAGTTTCTGGCCTCTCATCAAAGACACTGGTCGGTCACACTAACACACATACACACACAGAACACTGATTACATTATCAATGGTGGTTAAAAAAAATTGTGGATCCTACCTGAATGCTGTGTTCACCTTTATATTTCACTTCAGATAGCATGAAATGTGAAATAAACTTGTAAATACAACGATCAGGCTCTTCCACCAGGCTAGGCTACTCCCTGGATATTATATGGGAACACAGTGATCAGGCTGTTCCACCAGGCTAGGTTACTCCCTGGATATTATATGGGAACACAGTGATCAGGCTGTTCCACCAGGCTAGGTTACTCCCTGGAAATTATATGGGAACACAGTGATCAGGCTGTTCCACAAGGCTAGGTTACTCCCTGGATATTATATGGGAACACAGTGATCAGGCTGGTTCCACCAGGCTAGGTTACTCCCTGGATATTATATGGGAACACAGTGATCAGGCTGTTCCACCAGGCTAGGTTACTCCCTGGATATTATATGGGAACACAGTGATCAGGCTGCTTCCGCCAGGCTAGTTTACTCCCTGGATATTATATGGGAACACAGTGATCAGACTGGTTCCGCCAGGCTAGTTTACTCCCTGGATATTATATGGGAACACAGTGATCAGGCTGGTTCCGCCAGGCTAGTTTACTCCCTGGATATTATATGGGAACACAGTGATCAGGCTGTTCCACCAGGCTAGGTTACTCCCTGGATATTATATGGGAACACAGTGATCAGGCTGGGTCCGCCAGGCTAGTTTACTCCCTGGATATTATATGGGAACACAGTGATCAGGCTGGGTCCGCCAGGCTAGTTTACTCACTGACAAAACTGCCCATTTTAGAGTGGCCTTTTATTGTCCCACGACAAGGTGCACCTGTGTAATGATGTTTAATCAGTTTCTTGATATGCCACATCTGTCAGATGGATGGATTATATTGGCAAAGGAGAAATTCTCACTAACAGGGTCGTAAACAAATTTGTGCACAAAATTTCAGAGAAATAAGCTTTATTTGCGTATGGAACATTTCTGGAATTTTTTATTTCAGCTCATGAAACATGGGACCAACACTTTATATGTTGTATTCATATTTTTGTTCCATTTACAACCAGTCACTACCGTTACTACTGCAGACACTATCACTACCATGACTTATTTCAAAATCAAATAAAATCTAATTTGATTGGATGTATATACATTATCGATAGTATGTGGATAGAATATATAGTATATCTGAAGAATACGTGGATAGAGTAGTATATGTACAGCAACAGTTGAATAGGATGGCCTTGAGTAGAATACAGTATATACTTGATATACACTACCGTTCAAAAGTTTAGGGTCACATAGAAATGTCCTTGTTTTCCATGAAAACATACATGAAATGAGTTGCAAAATGAATAGGAAATATAGTCTAGCCTCCACCATGTTTGACAGATGACTTCAAGCACTCCTCCAGCATCTTTTCATTTCGTCTGCATGTCACAAATGTTCTTCTTTGTGATCCGAACACCTCAAACTTACATTTGTCTGTCCATAACACTTTTTTCCAATCTTCTTCTGTTCAGTGTCTGTGTTCTTTGCCCATCTTAATTTTTTATTTTTATTGGCCGGTCTGAGATATGGCTTTTACTTTGCAACTCTGCCTAGAAGGCCAGCATCCTGGAGTCGCCTCTTCACTGTTGATGTTGAGACTGGTGTTTTGCGGGTACTATTTAAGGAAGCTGCCAGTTGAGGACTTGTGAGGCGTCTGTTTCTCAAACTAGAGAAATGTACTTGTCCTCTTGCTCAGTTGTGCACCGGGGCTTCCCACTCCTCTTTCTTTTCTAGTTAGAGACAGTTTGCGCTGTTCTGTGAAGGGGGCAGTACACAGTGTTGTACCAGATCTTCAGTTTCTTGGCAATTTCTCGCATGGAATAGCCTTCATTTCTCAGAACAAGAATAGACTGATGAGTTTCAGAAGAAAGTATTTGTTTCTGGCCATTTTGAGCCTGTAATCGAACCCACAAATGCTAATGCTCCAGATCCTCAATTAGTCTAAAGAAGGCCAGTTTTATTGCTTCTTTAAATCAGCACAACAGTTTTCAGCTGTGCTAACATAATTGCAAAAGGGTGTTCTAATGATCAATTAGCCTTTTAAAATGATAAACTTGGTTTAGCTAACACAACGTGCCACTGGAACACAGGAGTAATGGTTGCTGATAATGGGCCTCTGTACGCTTATGTAGATATTCCATAAAGAAAATCAGCCATTTCCAGCTACAATAGTCAGTTACAACATTTATTTATTTATTTTTTATTTCACCTTTATTTAACCAGGCAGACCAGTTGAGAACAAGTTCTCATTTACAACTGCGACCTGGCCAAGACAAAGCAAAGCAGTGCGACAAAAACAACACAGAGTTACACATGGGAATAAAACAAACGTACAGTCAATAACACAATAGAGAATCTATGTACAGAGTGTGCAAATGTAGTGCAAATGTAGTAAAGTTAGGAAGGTAGGACAATAAATAGGCCATAGTGGAGAAATAAATTACAGATTAGAATTAACACTGGAGTGATAGATGTGCAGATGATGATGTGCAAATAGAGATACTGGAGTGCAAATGAGCAAAAATAATAAATATGGGGATGAGGTATTAGGGTGGGCTGTTTACAGAAGGGCTATATACAGGTGCAGTGATTGATAAGCAGCTCTGACAGCTGATGCTTAAAGTTAGTGAGGGAGATAGGAACCTCCAGCTTCAAGGATTTTTGCAATTCATTCATTCCAGTCATTGGCAGCAGAGAACTGGAAGTAATGGCGGCCAAAAGAGCGGCTTTGGGGGTGACCAGTGAGATATACCTGCTGGAGCGCATGCTACGGGTGGGTGCGGTGCGAGCTGCGATAAGGCAGGGACTTACCTAGTAAAGACTTATAGATGACCTGGAACCAGTGGGTTTGGCGATGAATATGTAGTGAGGGCCAGCCAACGAGAGCGTACAGGTCGCAGTGGTGGGTAGTATATGGGGCTTTGGTAACAAAACGGATGGCACTGTGATAGACTACATTTGCTGAGTAGAGTGTTGGAGGTTATTTTGTAAATGACATCGCCGAAGTCAAGGATCGGTAGGATGGTCAGTTTTACAAGGGCATGTTTGGCAGCATGAGTGAAGGAGGCTTTGTTGCGAAATAGGAAGCCGATTCTACATTTAATTTTGGATTGGAGATGATTCATGTGAGTCTGGAAGGAGAGTTTACAGTCTAACCAGACGCCTAGGTATTTGTAGGTGTCCACGTATTCTAAGTCAGACCCGTCAAGAGTAGTGATGATAGTCCGGTGGGCGGGTGCGGGCAGTGTTCGATTGAAAAGCATGCATTTAGTTTTACTAGCATTTAAGACCAGTTGGAGGCCATGGAAGGAGTGTTGTATGGCATTGAAGCTTGTTTGAAGGTTAGTTAACACAGTGTCCAAAGAGGGGCCAGATGTATACAGAATGGTGTCGTCTGCGTAGAGATGGATCTGAGAGTCACCAGCAGCGAAAGCAACATCGTTGATGTATATAGAGAATAGGGTTGGCCCAAGATTTGAACCCTGTAGCACCCCCATAGAGACTGCCAGAGGACCTGACAACAGGCCCTCCGATTTGACACACTGAACTCTATCTGAGAAGTAGTTGGAGAACCAGGCAAGTCAGTCACTTGAGAAACCAAGGCTGTTGAGTCTGCCAATAAGAATGCGGTGATTGACAGAGTCGAAAGCCTTGGCCAGGTCGATGAAGACAGCTGCACAGTACTGTCTTTTATCGATGGAGGTTATGATATCGTTTAGTACCTTGAGCATGGCTGAGGTGCACCCATGACCAGCTCGGAAACCAGATTGCATAGCAGAGAAGGTACGGTGGGATTCGAAGTGGTCAGTGATCTGTTTGTTAACTTGGCTTTCGAAGACTTTAGAAAGGCAGGGCAGGATGGATATGGGTCTGTAACAGTTTGGGTCTAGAGTGTCTCCCCCTTTGAAGAGGGGGATGACCGCGGCAGCTTTCCAATCTTTAGGGATCTCAGACGATACAAAAGAGAGGTTTAACAGGCTAGTAATAGGGGTTGCAACAATTTTGGGGGATAATTTTAGAAAGAAAGGGTCCAGATTATCTAGCCCAGCAGATTTGTAGGAGTCCAGATTTTGCAGCTCTTTCAGAACATCAGCTGTCTGGATTTGGGTTACGGAGAAGCTGGGGGGTACAGGGCTGTTGGCCGGGGTGGGGGTAGCCAGGTGGAAAGCATGGCCAGCCGTAGCAAAATGCTTATTGAATTTTCTGATTATCGTGAATTTATCGGTGGTGACAGTGTTTCCTAGCCTCAATGCAGTGGGCAACTGGGAGGAGATGCTCTCATTCTCCATGGACTTTACAGTGTCCCAGAACTTTTTGGAATTAGTACTACAGGATGCACATTTCTGTTTGAAAAAGCTGGCCTATACTTTTCTAACTGACTGTGTATATTGGTTCCTGACTTCCCTGAAAAGTTGCATATCGCGGGGGGCTATTCGATGCTAGGCAGTCAAGTCTGGGGTGAACCAAGGGCAATATCTGTTCTTAGTTCTAAGTTTTTTGAATGGGGCATGCTTATTTAGGGTGGTGAGGAAAGCACTTTTAAAGAACAACCAGGCATAATCTACTGACGGGATGAGGTCAATATCCTTCCAGGATACCTGAGCCAGATCGATTAGAAAGGCCTGCTCGCAAAAGTGTTTTAGGGAGCGTTTGACAGTGATAAGGGGTGGTCATTTAACCGCGGACCCATTACGAACGCAGGCAATGAGGCAGTGATCGCTGAGATCCTGGTTGAAAACAGAGGAGGTGTATTTGGAGTGCAAGTTAGCCAGGATGATATCTATGATGGTACCCATGTTTACGGATTTAGGGTTGTACCTGGTAGGTTCCTTAACAATGTCTACTGTACACTGTATTTCTGATCAATTTGATGTTATCTTAATGGACGAAAATGTGCCTTTCTTTCAAAAACAAGGACATTATCTAAGTGACCCCAAACCGTCTGTGATTGGGAGTCCCATAGGGCGGCCGAGTTTGGCTGGTGTAGGCGGTCATTGTAAATAAGAATATGCTCTTAACTGACTTGCCTACTTAAATAAAGGTTAAATTAAAAAATTAATTAAAGGAATGACTGGAAGGACCTGGTCAATGACCTGAAGAGAGCTGGGACCACAGTCTCAAAAAAAAACATTAGTAACACACTACGCCGTCATGGATTAAAATCCTGCAGCGCACGCAAGGTCCCCCTGCTCAAGCCAGCGCATGTCCAGGCCCGTCTGAAGTTTGCCAATGACCATCTGGATGATCCAGAGGAGGAATGGGAGAAGGTCATGTGGTCTGATGAGACAGAAATAGAGCTTTTTGGTCTAAACTCCACTCGCCGTGTTTGGAGGAAGAAGAAGGATGAGTACAACCCCAAGAACACCATCCCCAACCGTGAAGCATGGAGGTGGAAACATCATTCTTTGGGGATGCTTTTCTGCAAAGGGGACAGGACGACTGCACCGTATTGAGGGGAGGATGGATGGGGCCATGTATTGCGAGATCTTGGCCAACAACCTCCTTCCCTCAGTAAGAGCATTGAAGATGGGTCGTGGCTGGGTCTTCCAGCATGACAACGACCCGAAACACACAGCCAGGGCAACTAAAGAGTGGCTCCGTAAGAAGCATCTCAAGGTCCTGGAGTGGCCTAGCCAGTCTCCAGACCTGAACCCAATAGAAAATCTTTGGAGGGAGCTGAAAGTCCGTATTGCCCAGCGACAGCCCCGAAACCTGAAGGATCTGGAGAAGGTCTGTATGGAGGAGTGGGCCAAAATCCCTGCTGCAGTGTGTGCAAACCTGGTCAAGAACTACAGGAAATGTATGATCTCTGTAATTGCAAACAAAGGTTTCTGTACCAAATATTAAGTTCTGCTTTTCTGATGTATCAAATACTTATGTCATGCAATAAAATGCACATTAATTACTTAAAAATCATACAACGTGATTTTCCTGATTTTTGTTTTAGATTCCGTCACTCACAGTTGAAGAGTACCTATGATAAACATTACAGACTTCTACATGCTTTGTAAGTGGGAAAACCTGCAAAATCGGCAGTGTATCAAATACTTGTTCTCCCCACTGTATATATACACAGAGAGAGGGGGGGGGGGAGAAAGAGAGAGTATCATCTCTTCCAGAGACAGGGAAAGGAAGTTAACTCTGTCACACATTTTAATACTTTATGTGAGAGTAGCGGTTAATGCATTTATGGATGCCTCTGCCCTTCTGAAGAGAGAGGAGTCATGGTTGAGCTGTAACAGAGCCTGTAATAGGGGAGTCAGGACAGGGACAGACAGGAGTGGTAGTTGTGCAGAGAAAAGCATATTAAAGTTGTAGAGCAAAGCCTGCAGGTGTACGGTGGGGTGCCGTATGGTGCTGTGTCTGGCGGTGTGGCCCGGTGATCCCTGCTCATCACGGGCCATTAAAGCACTGCAGTTGAGAGACGGAGGATGAAAGGAGGGGCGCAGAGGGGTACAGGAGGGTATATATTTGAAATTGTTGCATTTTGCGTTGATATATAGCTACACACACACTGCTCAGGACAAAAAAACTCTCTCTCTAGAGAGAGAGAGAGAGAGAGAGAGAGAGAGAGAGAGAGAGAGAGAGTTTTTTTGTCCTGAGCTGAGCAGTGTGTGTGTGTCCTGCACCCGGGATCTCAGCCCTCAGCTCTCTCAGCTCAGCAACTGATTAACTATTTAGAGGCTTAGTTTAAGAACACAGTGAATAATTGAAGTGTGAGAGGGGGAGGCACACTAACGCTCCTGTAGCCAACTGGAGCTAGCATATGAAGAGAGAGAGAGAGAGATGGGGAGGGGGGGGGGAGCTGAGACAGCGAGAGAGAGAGAGAGAGAGAGAGAGAGAGAGAGAGAGAGAGAGAGAGGGAGAGAGAGACAGAGAGAGAGAGAGAGAGAGAGAGAGAGATGGGGAGGGGGGGGAGCTGAGACAGCGAGAGAGAGAGAGAGAGAGAGACAGAGAGAGAGAGAGATGGGGAGGGGGGGAGCTGAGACAGCGCGAGAGAGAGAGAGAGAGAGAGAGAGAGAGAGAGAGAGAGAGAGAGAGACAGAGAGAGAGAGAGAGATGGGGAGGGGGGGAGCTGAGACAGCGAGAGAGAGAGAGAGAGAGAGAGAGAGAGAGAGAGACAGAGAGAGAGAGAGATGGGGAGGGGGGGAGCTGAGACAGCGCGAGAGAGAGAGAGAGAGAGAGAGAGAGAGAGAGAGAGAGAGAGAGAGAGAGAGATGGGGAGAGAGAGAGAGATGGGGAGGGGGGGAGCTGAGACAGCGAGAGAGAGAGAGAGAGAGAGAGAGAGAGATGGGGAGGGGGGGAGCTGAGACAGCGCGAGAGAGAGAGAGAGAGAGAGAGAGAGAGAGAGAGAGATGGGGAGAGAGAGAGAGATGGGGAGGGGGGGAGCTGAGACAGCGAGAGAGAGAGAGAGAGAGAGAGAGAGAGATGGGGAGGGGGGGGAGCTGAGACAGCGAGAGAGAGCGAGAGAGAGCGAGAGAGACATTTTTATTAAATTTTTTATTCAACCTTATTTAACTGGGCAGTTAAGAACAAATTCTTATTTACAATGAAGGCCTACCTACAGGGTCAGCCCCTGGAGCAAATGAGGGTTAAGTGCCTTGCTCAAGGACACATTCACAGGTTTTTTTCACTATGTCAGCTCAGGTATTGTAGTGGAAATATTTTTTCAAAGATATCTCTGACACCGGAGCTTGTGAATTCAAAAATAGACTTTATTACAAAGTATCAAAGCCGAGCTGAACCATGGAACAACTGCTGGACCCACATCACCTTATATACAGTTTCATTCTTACACGACATACATAGTCACTCCTCTCTACCAAGCTAGCCTCCGTTCTCGTCTGACTCCCCACAGCTGTGCCCTTGGAAGATAGAACAAGTACAGGATGGGC
Organism: Thymallus thymallus; assembly: GCA_023634145.1. Taxonomy (NCBI): domain Eukaryota; kingdom Metazoa; phylum Chordata; class Actinopteri; order Salmoniformes; family Salmonidae; genus Thymallus; species Thymallus thymallus. Next base: position 6,191,667 of record CM042410.1, read on the forward strand.
AGAAGAACTGTAGCCTCCTCTCAGAGGTCGTGGGAACAGGAGAGAAGAGAGACATTGAAACAATACAGGTCTATCATTTCCTTAAGTTTCTCTATCCCATGTCCTCCAGACCAACTGCGGGGACTAAACGTGAAAGAGATGAATCATCCTTTCTCAGAAGCACAGCATTGGCACAAATAAATGTCTCTACTATAGTTTAATCATATTATTTGTTAACTATTAGTATGAAACAAACCAAGTACATTGATTTTGATACATCTCCTATATAAAAATATGTGGTTACAGGTTTTCCATTAAGCCCATAATGATTCTGTTATTCCATATCAACATTTCATCATATACATACTGGAAAAAATGGCCCATAGTATTCAAACCAGCAATCTTTTGGTTACTGGCCCAACGCACTAACCGCTAGTCTACCTGCCGCCCCAAAGAGAGAGAGAGACCTATGCCCTTCCTGCCCACCCCATGCCCCCACTCCCGCAAAGAGGGCCTCAACATGAAAGTCACACATACGCCCAGGCGGTCAGCAGGCAAACAGGCCCAACCCCCACTCTTACACTAGACCAAGCCAATAGCATGTACCAGATGCTTAGCAGGCTCTGCTCACACTTACTGGCCTGAGGCCAAACCACACGACCAACAACAATGGACACTTTATGGAACACAAAGCCTTCACCATCTCATCTTGGAATATCCAAGGCTGAGGTCATCTGACTTTGGCCTAAAGAGTAGGAACCTGGAGTTCACCAAAGAAATACAGACATTGTCATCCTACAAGACGCATGGTATAGAGGAGACGGACCCACTGGTTGCCCTCTAGGTTACAGAGAGCTGGTAGTCCCATCCACCAAACTACCAGGTGTGAAACAGGGAAGAGACTCAGGGGGTATGCTAATTTACTATAGAGCAGAACTAACTCACTCTATTAAATTAATCAAAATAGGAACATTTTACATCTGGCTAGAAATTCAAAAGGAAATTATCTTAACAGAGAAAACTGTCCTCATGTGTGCTACCTATATCCCCGCACTAGAATCCCCATACTTTAATGAAGACAGCTTCTCCATCCTGGAGGGGGAAATCAATTATTTCCAGGCCCAGGGACATGTACTAGTCTGTGGCGACCTAAATGCTAGAACCGGACAAGAACCTGACACCCTCAGCACACAGGGAGACAAACACCTGCCTGGAGGTGACAGCATTCCCTCCCCATATGCCCTCCTAGACACAACTACGACAACATAACCAACAAAAACGGGTCACAACTCCTGCAGCTCTGTCGCACGCTATGTATGTACAGTACATAGTCAATGGTAGGCTTCGAGAGGACTCCTACGGTAGGTACACATATAGCTCATCTCCTGGCAGTAGTACTGTAGACTACTTTTTTTATTCATTTATTTTTATTTCAGCTTTATTTAACCAGGTAGGCCAGTTGAGAACAAGTTCTTATTTACAACTGCGACCTGGCCAAGACAAGACAAAGCAGTGCGACAAAAACAACAACACAGAGTTACACATGGGATAAACAAACGTACAGTCAATAACACAAAATCTATGTACAGTGAGTGCAAATGTAGTAAGATTAGGAAGGTAAGGCAACAAATAGGCCATAGTGGCGGAATAATTACAATTTAGCATTAACACTGGAGTGACAGATGTGCAGATGATGTGCAAATAGAGATACTTTATCACTGATCTCAAACCAGAGTCTCTCAGAGTGTTCACAGTCAGCCCACTGACACCCCTATCAGATCACAGCAAAATCCCAGTCTACTTGAACAGAGCAATACTCAATCATGAGGCATCAAAGTCAAAGGAACTGAGTAATATTAAGAAATGCTATAGATGGAAGGAATGTATTGTAGAAAACTACCAAAAAACAATTAGGCAACAACCAATTCAATCCCTTTAAGTCAACTTCCTGGACAAAACGTTCCACTGTAATAGTGAAGGTGTAAATTTGTCAGTAGAAAATCTAAGCAGTATATTTGACCTCTCAGCTTCCCGATCAAACCTAACAATTTCAAAAAGAGAACCGAAGAAAATGAACAACAATGACAAATGGTTTGATGAGGAATACAAAAACCTAAGAAATAAATTATGAAATCCAACCAAAAACATAGAGACCCAGATAACCTGAGCCTACGCTTCACTATGGTGAATCACTAAAACAATACAGAAATACACTACGGAAAAAGAAGGACCAGCACGCCAGAAACCAGCTCAATGTAATTCAAGAATCCATAGACTCTAACCACTTCTGGGAAAATTATAAAACACTAAACAAACAACAACACAGAGAGTTATCTATCCAAAACAGAGATGTATGGATAAACCACTTCTCCAATCTTTTTGGCTCTATAACAAAGAACAAAGAGAAAATAAATATACATGATCAAATGCAAATCTTAGAATCAAATATTAAAGACTAACAGAACCCACTGGATTCTCCAATTACATTCAAAGAACTACAGGACAAAATACAAACCCTCCAACCCAAAAAGGATTGTGGTGTTGATGGTATCCTCAATGAAATTATAATATATATATATATATAGACAACATATTCCAATAGGCTATACATAAACTCTTTAACATCATCCTGGCTCTGGCATCTTCCCCAATATTTGGTACCAAGGACTGATCACCCACAAAAGTAGAGACAAATTTGACCCCAATAACTACCGTGGGATATGCGTCAACAGCAACCTTGGGAAAGTCCTCTGCATTATCATTAACAGCAGACTAGTTAATTTCCTCAGTGAAAACAATGTACTGAGCAAATGTCAAATCAACAGTTGTTGCCTTCTCACCAAGCTGCTTGCCTATTGTCCTGTAGCCCATCCCAGCCTTGTGCAGGTCTACAATTTTATCCCTGATGTCCTTACACAGCTCTCTGGTCTTGGCCATTGTGGAGAGGTTGGAGTCTGTTTGATTGAGTGTGTGGACAAGTGTCTTTTATACAGGTAACGAGTTCAAACAGGTGCAGTTAATACAGGTAATGAGTGGAGAACAGGAGGGCTTCTTAAAGAAAAACTAACAGGTCTGTGAGAGCCGGAATTCTTACTGGTTGGTAGGTGATCAAATACTTATGTCATGCAATAAAATGCAAATGAATTATTTAAAAATCATACAATGTGATTTTCTGGATTTTTGTTTTAGATCCCGTCTCTCACAGTTGAAGTGTACCTATGATAAAAATTACAGACCTCTACATGCTTTGTAAGTATGAAAACCTGCAAAATCGGCAGTGTATCAAATACTTGTTCTCCCCACTATAGATAGATAGATAGATAGATAGATAGATAGATAGATAGATAGATAGATAGATAGATAGATAGATAGATAGATAGATAGATAGATAGATAGATAGATAGATAGATAGATAGATAGATAGATAGATAGATAGATAGATAGATAGATAGATAGATAGATAGATAGATAGATAGATAGATAGATAGATAGATAGATAGATAGATAGATAGATAGATAGATAGATAGATAGATAGATACTTTATTGATCCCCGAGGGGAAATTACTTTGTCAAGTAGCTACGAAAAACACAGGGCAGGAGTAAAATGCCAGAACAAAATACACAAAAGACAGATACACGATACATGATACATAGTGCGGCAGTATGACAAATTATAAAAATAGTCTGGAGTGCAAAAAGTTATAAAAAGGCATTGCATAGTATGAGTGAATGGCTGAATATGTACACTATACATTGTTAGGTGAAAAAATTATACAAATATTGCAAGTTGATATAAAGTAATAAATAAATATTTGCATGGTTAACTATACTATACAGGTTGATGGCAGAGAAAGATACTTAAATAGCTAAATGTGCGTATGAGGGTAATAATAATAATTCCCTTAAAATACAGTCCTTAGTACAGGGTTTAATTACAGGTAAATGCACATTCAATATACTAAATGCAATGAAAAAATATACTACTGTCAGGATACTAATATGCAGACCTGAGTGAATGACTACGTAAGTTCAGTCCATTAATTACTTACAATATTGCACGTGATATTATATAACAGCTGTACATGAATATGTATATACAGTCCTGAATGAATGAGTTCTGAATTAATAAATCTTGAGCGAATGAGTGATTACAGACCAGAGAGTTACTCACGGATGGATGGATGCCTAATTTTTAAACTAGGTTCTAATACCCCAACAGTTCCAGGTCTATGTTGCCAATGGCACGGCACTCCAGTGAGGCATTAAATAAATAGTCTAATAGCCGCCGGCAGGAAGGACCACCTGTAGTGCTCTCTGGCACACCGTGGTGGGATCAGTCTGTGACTGAAGGTGCTCCTCTGCATCATAACCATGGTATGCAGAGGGTGGGTGACGTTGTCCATGATGGCCAGCAGTTTGGCCAGGATGCTTCTTTCCACCACCTCCTCAAGAGTCTCAAGGTTAATCCCCAGAACAGAGCTAGCCTTCCTGATCAGCTTATTTACCCGAGAAGCATCACCAGCCTTTATGTTGGCGCCCCAGCACACCACAGCAAAAAAGAGACTGACTGGTAACACTGGTAGAAAGTATGCAGTAGTTTACTGCACACGTTGAATTACCTAAGCCTCCTCAGAAAGTAGAGTCGGCTCCACCGGTGTTACCAGCCTATTCCAGCCTGCTGTCCATATGGACTCCCAGGAACTTGAATGAACCAACCATTTCCACATCCATCCCCTGTATAGGGACTGCAGTCGGTTGGGCCTTGGTTCTCCTGAAGTCCACAACCATCTCCTTTGTTTTGCTGATGTTGAGCTGAAGGTGGTTTTGCTCACACCACACTTCTCATGCTTTGTTGATTTCAAAAAGATTTAAGACTAAATTTGGCATGAGGTCATGAGGTCTGTTATACAAATTGATGGAAAGTGGTGTTGGGGGAAAAACATACAACATTATAAAATCCATGTACACAAACAACAAGTGTGCAGAATTAGGCCGATACCCGCTAAATCCAGAAAAGAGACGTTAAATTCTACAAGCACCTAAAAGGAAGCGATTTCCAAACCTTCCGTAACAAAGCCACCACCTACAGAGAGATGAACCTAGAGAAGAGTCCCCTAAGCAAGCTGGTCCTGGGGCTTTGTTCACAAACACAAACAGACCCCACAGAGCCCCAGGACAACAACACAATTAGACCCAACCAAATCATGAGAAAACTAAATGATAATTACTAAACACAAACTTAAGGAAAGCTTTGACTATGTACAGACTCCTTTTGATTTAATGTATCGTTATTCTCATTACTATTATAGTTGCTGTTAATGGTAATCCCATTTCCACTACTACTATTATTATTACCGTTGGTCCACCATTTTTGTTATATGTATACTTTGACAATGTAAGTAATTTAACTTGCCATGTCAATAAAGTCTATTGAATTGAATTGAATTGAATTGAATTTAATTTAATTTAATTTAATTTAATTTAATTGAGAGTGAGACAGACAGACAGATAGACAGACAGACAGACAGTGAGAGATGGAGAGAGAGAGAGTGACAGAGGGAGAGAGACAGACAGACAGTGAGAGATGGAGAGGGAGAGAGTGACAGAGGGAGAGAGACAGACAGACAGTGAGAGATGGAGAGGGAGAGAGAGAGAGAGAGAGAGAGAGAGAGAGAGAGAGGGTTAAATGTGTTAGAAATGCAATCATAATTTCACAATGTGAATATGCAAAGCGTCTTAATATGATAAGGGTTTCTATCCCATCACGAATAAGACAGAATCTACTGCCAGACGTTTCCCGTTGATTAGGTTAGAAAATGAGTAGATTATCCGATCAGGGGATCGTGGCAGATGAGAAAAGGCTACTTCCCTTCCTGAGCAGAAGAGAACAGTGCTCTGTTCAGCTAATTTCTAACAACAGATGACAGAATACTTGTCAAGTGTGGGTGCATACACAGACCAAGGTCTGTCACGATCGGGTGCATGGAGAGACCAAGGCGCAGCGCAGGTATAGTTCGACATTTTATTTATACAGCAGATACATTTTCACAATGACGAACTATACAAACAAAACACGAGTTAACAAAAAACAACGTAACACACTTACTTGTCGTGACTGGAGATATAACGACCCACACCATGGTGTGGGACATACAAACATATGTAGGATCCCTAATTAGAGACATGCAGTGCAGCTGCCTCTAATTAGGGATCCAACACAAAACATCAGACAGAAACAGAAATTATAGACCTGTCAGACTCTGACCATGGATACATAGAGAAGCAATAGGCTTCTCTAAGGCCAAAGCCTGACAGTACCCCCCCCAAAGGCGCAGACTCCCGAATGCCAAGCAAAACACTAATACATGGGGGGAGGGTTAGGGATTGAAGCTAGTTGTTTGGTGGGAGTTCAGGCCCCGGCGAAGTAGACAACTTCCTGCCATGCTCTCTCCTTATGACCGGGGCAAATAACCGGAACCGGACTGGGCACCGGTGGGGTAAACGGCTCCGGCCATGGAGCGGGGCAAATAACCGGGCCCAGACTGGGCATCGGTGGGGTAAACGGCTCCGGCCATGGAGCGGGGCAAATAACCGGGCCCGGACTGGGCACCGGTGGGACAAACGGCTCCGGCCCTGGAGCGGAGCAGACGGCCGGACCCGGACTGGGCACCGGTGGAGCGGACTCCTCTGGCACTGGAGTGGAGCAGACGGCCGGACCCGGACTGTGCACTGGTGGAGCGGACTGCTCTGGCACTGGAGCGGAGCAGATGGCCGGACCCAGACTGGGCACTGGTGGAGCGGACTGCTCTGGCACTGGAGCGGAGCAGACGGCCGGACCTGGACTGGGCACCGGTGGAGAGGTAGGTTCCAGCCACAGAGCTGTGCTGACTTCTGGAGACTCCGGGCTGTGGGCCGTAGCTGGAGGTTCCGGGCTGTGGACCGTAGCTGGAGGTTCCAGGCCTTGGGCCGTGGCTGGAGGCTCTGGGCTGTGGACCGTCGTAGGAGGCTCCGGGCTATGGACCTTCGCTGTAGGCTCCGGGCTGCGGACCTTCACTGGAGGTTCCAGGCTACGGACCTTCGCTGGAGGCTCCGGGCTGCGGACCTTCGCTGGGGGTTCCGGGCTGCGGACCTTCGCTGGAGGTTCCGGGCTGCGGACCTTCTCTGGAGGTTCCGGCCTGCAGACCTTCGCTGGAGGTTCCGGGCTACGGACCTTCGCTGGGGGTTCCGGGCTGCGGACCTTCACTAGAGGTTCCGGGCTGCGGATCTTCGCTGGAGGTTCCCGTCTAGTCATAAGCCTCGTCACGAGAGCATATCGGCGCTGGAAAACCTTCTCCTCCTCTATTAGAACGATCAGCGGATCCCTCTGCGTCTCCAGAGGAAGAGTATTCCAGGCTCTCCACCACTTTGTCTGCTCCTCCTCTGATCAATTGAAAAATCCCTCCGGTCTCTCTCTATCATGGATCGTGGGAAGACGAAGTGGTGGGCGATCCTCTTCCTCCAGCCTCTCCAGGTTCTGAGAGCGCACCGATGGTGTGGTGCGTGGAGTCGGCACGGGCCGCACCGAGCTCTGGGACGGCGCTGGAGGCACCGAGTTGGGATCTGGCGTTGGAGGGCTGTGACTGCCCCGATCTTCCTCTCCCCATTGCCTATCCCCTTCCGGTGAGGTCTCCTCCATGAGCCCCCACGAGTGAGGGAACCAAAGCACGTCGTCGTCCTCCTCCTCCTCCGAGTCCGTCTCGAACCCTCAGAGGAGTTCCTTCACCGTATACCGGCGCTGCTCCCACATCTGTAGGGGCTCCTCCTGGATCCCCCACGAGTGCAGTGGCCGGGGATCCTCTCCGTCGACCCCCGACCACCCCCATAGCCCCCCCAAAAAAACTGTTTGGGGTTTCTGGGCTGCAGGCTTTTTCCTTGCGTCCTTTGCCCGTCGATTTCTTCTCCCATTGCGCTGCTTGGTCTCGTTGTGGTGGGTCGTTCTGTCACGTGTGGGTGCATACACAGACCAAGGTCTGTCACGATCGGGTGCATGGAGAGACCAAGGCGCAGCGCAGGTATAGTTCAACATTTTATTTATACAGCAGATACATTTTCACAATGACGAACTATACAAACAAAACACGAGTTAACAAAAAACAACGTAACATACAAATATATGTAGGATCCCTAATTAGAGACAATGCAGTGCAGCTGCCTCTAATTAGGGATCCAACACAAAGCATCAGACAGAAACAGAAATTATAGACCTGTCAGACTCTGACCATGGATACATAGAGAAGCAATAGGCTTCTCTATGGCCAGAGCCTGACAATACTGCAGAGAAGTAGCACACCTAGCTCCACTAGCTTACCAAAACCTTTAAATAAAAGATAGATAGCCTAGGTTCACACCTCTTCCAATAGATGGCCTGTCAAATATTTAAACCAAATATGGATAGCCTATACCGAATGCTTGACCCATTTAATACCCTCTCTCCATTCCAAGCAGGAGTAATGTCCAAGCCTTGATTCTAGTCCACCTGTGGCCAATTCAATTGTTTGGACATGATTTAAAAATAAACACACCTGTCTATATAAGGTCAGAGTAGAAACTATACCATGAAGTCCAAGGAACTGTCCATAGATCTCTGAGACGGAATTGTGATATCTGTTGAAGGATGTAAAACGATTTCTAGAGTATAGAAAGTTTCCAAAAGTACATCAATGGGAAAAGGGAAAAATATGGAACTACCCAGACACTGCCTAGAGCTGGCCGTCCCACCAAACTGAGCAACCGGGCAAGAAGGACTTGCAAAAATCATTGAAGCTAGAGGTTCCTATCTCCCTCACTAACTTTAAGCATCAGCTGTCAAAGCTGCTTATCGATCACTGCACCTGTATATAGTCCTTCTGTAAATAGCCCACACTACTACCTCATCCCCATATTTATTTTTGTTATTTTCGCTAATCTTGCACTCCAGTATCTCTATTTGCACATCATAATTTGCACATCCTTCATTCCTGTGTTAATGATGATAATCTGTAATTTATTTCACCACTATGGTCTATTTATTGTCCTACCTCCTAACCTTACTGCATTTTGCACTACATTTTGCACTCTGTATACAGTGGGGAGAACAAGTATTTGATACACTGCCGATTTTGCAGGTTTTCCCACTTACAAAGCATGTAGAAGACTGTAATTTTTATCATAGGTACTCTTCAACTGTGAGTGACGGAATCTAAAACAAAAATCCAGAAAATCACATTGTATGATTTTTTATTAATTAATTTGCATTTTATTGCATGACATAAGTATTTGATACATCAGAAAAGCAGAACTTAATATTTGGTACAGAAACCTTTGTTTGCAATTACAGAGATCATATGTTTCCTGTAGTTCTTGACCAGGTTTGCACACACTGCAGCAGGGATTTTGGCCCACTCCTCCATTCAGATCCTTCAGGTTTCGGGGCTGTCGCTGGGCAATACGGACTTTCAGCTCCCTCCAAAGATTTTCTATTGGGTTCAGGTCTGGAGACTGGCTAGGCCGCTCCAGGACCTTGAGATGCTTCTTACGGAGCCACTCCTTAGTTGCCCTGGCTGTGTGTTTCGGATCTTTGTCATACTGGAAGACCCAGCCACGACCCATCTTCAATGCTCTTACTGAGGGAAGGAGGTTGTTGGCCAAGATCTCGCAATACATGGCCCCATTCATCCTACCCTCAATACGGTGCAGTCGTCCTGTTCCCTTTGCAGAAAAGCATCCCCAAAGAATGATGTTTCCACCTCCATGCTTCACGGTTGGGATGGTGTTCTTGGGGTTGTACTCATCCTTCTTTTTCCTCCAAACACGGCAAGTGGAGTTTAGACCAAAAAGCTCTATTTTTGTCTCATCAGACCACATGACCTTCTCCCATTCCTCCTCTGGATCATCCAGATGGTCATTGGCAAACTTCAGACGGGCCTGGACATGCGCTGGCTTGAGCAGGGGGACCTTGCGTGCGCTGCAGGATTTTAATCCATGACGGCGTAGTGTGTTACTAATGGTTTTCTTTGAGACTGTGGTCCCAGCTCTCTTCAGGTCATTGACCAGGTCCTGCCGTGTAGTTCTGGGATGATCCCTCACCTTCCTCATGATCATTGATGCCCCACGAGGTGAGATCTTGCATGGTGCCCCAGACCGAGGGAGATTGACCGTCATCTTGAACTTCTTCCATTTTCTAATAATTGCGCCAACAGTTGTTGTCTTCTCACCAAGCTGCTTGCCTATTGTCCTGTAGCCCATCCCAGCCTTGTGCAGGTCTACAATTTTATCCCTGATGTCCTTACACAGCTCTCTGGCCTTGGCCATTGTGGAGAGGTTGGAGTCTGTTTGATTGAGTGTGTGGAGAGGTGTCTTTTATACAGGTAACGAGTTCAAACAGGTGCAGTTAATACAGGTAATGAGTGGAGAACAGGAGGGCTTCTTAAAGAAAAACTAACAGGTCTGTAAGAGCCGGAATTCTTACTGGTTGGTAGGTGATCAAATACTTATGTCATGCAATAAAATGCAAATTAATTATTTAAAAATCATACAATGTGATTTTCTGGATTTTTGTTTTAGATTCCGTCTCTCACAGTTGAAGTGTACCTATGATAAAAATTACAGACCTCTACATGCTTTGTAAGTAGGAAAACCTGCAAAATCGGCAGTGTATCAAATACTTGTTCTCCCCACTGTATATATTTTCTATTGTGTTTTTGACTATGTTTGTTTACTGTGTAACTGTGTTGTTTTTGTCGCACTGCATTGCTTTGTCTTGGCCAGGTCGCAGTTGCAAATGAGAGCTTGTTCTCAACTGACCTACCTGGTTAAATAAAGGTGAAATAAAAATAAATAAAAAAAAGGACCTTGGTCAGGGAGGTGACCAAGAACCAAATGACCACTCTGACATAGCTACAGGCCTTGGCTGAGATGGGAGAAACTGCCAGAAGGACAACAGTCTCTACAGCACTTCACCAATCTGGACTTTATGGAAGAATTGCAAAAAATGCACGTGAAAGACTCTGAAAGCATAAGGCGAAAGATTATGTGGTCTGATGAGACAAAAATTGAACTCTTTGGCCTGAATGCAAATCACAATGTCTGGAGAAAACCAGGCACAGCTCATCATCCGTCTAACACCACCCCTACCTTGAAACATGTAGGTGTCAGCATTGTGCCATGGGGATGCTTTTCAGTGGCAGGGACTGGGGGACTGGTAAGGATAGAGGGAACAATGAATGGAGCCAAATACAGGCAGATCCTTAATGAGAACCTGCTTCAGAGTGCAAACGACCTTAGTCTGTGGCAAATATTTACAGTGGGGAGAACAAGTATTTAATACACTGCCGATTTTGCAGGTTTTCCCACTTACAAAGCATGTAGAAGTCTGTAATTTTTATCATAGGTACACTTCAACTGTGAGAGATGGAATCTAAAACAAAAATCCAGAAAATCACATTGTATGATTTTTAAATAATTAATTTGCATTTTATTGCATGACATAAGTATTTGATCACCTACCAACCAGTAAGAATTCCGGCTCTCACAGACCTGTTAGTTTTTCTTTAAGAAGCCCTCCTGTTCTCCACTCATTACCTGTATTAACTGCACCTGTTTGAACTCGTTACCTGTATAAAAGACACTTGTCCACACACTCAATCAAACAGACTCCAACCTCTCCACAATGGCCAAGACCAGAGAGCTGTGTAAGGGGATAAAATTGTAGACCTGCACAAGGCTGGGATGGGCTACAGGACAATAGGCAAGCAGCTTGGTGAGAAGGCAACAACTGTTGGCGCAATTATTAGAAAATGGAAGAAGTTCAAGATGACGGTCAATCTCCCTCGGTCTGGGGCACCATGCAAGATCTCACCTCGTGGGGCATCAATGATCATGAGGAAGGTGAGGGATCAGCCCATAACTACACGGCAGGACCTGGTCAATGACCTGAAGAGAGCTGGGACCATAGTCTCAAAGAAAACCATTAGTAACACACTACACCGTCATGGATTAAAATCCTGCAGCGCACGCAAGGTCCCCCTGCTCAAGCCAGCGCATGTCCAGGCCCGTCTGATGTTTGCCAATGACCATCTGGATGATCCAGAGGAGGAATGGGAGAAGGTCATGTGGTCTGATGAGACAAAAATAGAGCTTTTTGGTCTAAACTCCACTCGCCGTGTTTGGAAGAAGAAGAAGGATGAGTACAACCCCAAGAACACCATCCCAACTGTGAAGCATGGAGGTGGAAACATCATTCTTTGGGGATGCTTTTCTGCAATGGGGACAGGACGACTGCACCGTATTGAGGGGAGGATGGATGGGGCCATGTATCGCGAGATCTTGGCCAACAACCTCCTTCCCTCAGTAAGAGCATTGAAGATGGGTCATGGCTGGGTCTTCCAGCATGACAACGACCCGAAACACACAGCCAGGGCAACTAAGGAGTGGCTCCGTAAGAAGCATCTCAAGGTCCTGGAGTGGCCTAGCCAGTCTCCCGACCTGAACCCAATAGAAAATCTTTGGAGGGAGCTGAAAGTCCGTATTGCCCAGCGACAGCCCCGAAACCTGAATGATCTGTATGGAGGAGTGGGCCGAAATCCCTGCTGCAGTGTGTGCAAACCTGGTCAAGAACTACAGGAAACGTATGATCTCTGTAATTGCAAACAAAGGTTTCTGTACCAAATATTAAGTTCTGCTTTTCTGATGTATCAAATACTTATGTCATGCAATAAAATGCAAATTAATGACTTAACAATCATACAATGTGATTTTCTGGATTTGAAGAGTACCTATGATAAAAATTACAGACTTCTACATGCTTTGTAAGTGGGAAAACCTGCAAAATCGGCAGTGTATCAAATACTTGTTCTCCCCACTGTACGTTCCAACAGGACAATGACCCCAAGCATATAGCCAAAGCAACACTGAAATGGCTTCAGAAAATAATGTGAAAGTCCTTGAGTGGCCCAGCCACAGCCCAGACTTGAATACCATTGAAAATCTGTGGAAAGACTTGAAGATTGCTGTTCACCACCGCTTCCCATCTAATTTAACAGAGCTTGAGAAAATCTGCGGGGGGTATTGTGTATAGAAGATCAATTGATCAATCAATTGAATCCATTTTGAATTCAGATTGTAACACAACAAAATGTGGAATAAGTCAAGCCGTATGAACACTTTCTGAAGGCAATGTATGTGTTTTTTCCCTGAGCATGTGTATGTGTTATTGCCTTGTTATTGTTATGCAAATGAACCGTAGCGTTCCCACAAAGTAGTGCACTATAAAGGGAATAGGGTGCCATTTGGGACACAACCTGTGTCTCTGGTGACCTGTAGAAAGCAACACTGAAATCTCTGACAATGAACAGATGCTACTGACCTCACACTGCTACAGCAGATAGAAATAGGTCACACAAACACATACTCATACACACACACCCAACACTCTCACACTGCTGGTGGTGGGGGAAAATATAACTACTATTACTAGTGGAAGGGAAAATTGAATAAATGTTAAACAAGCATCCATGCATAGCCATTCAGATGTTGAAAGCAACAGGTGCTGATTAACTTGACCCTAGTCTGCTAGTTAGGGCTGCGCCATTGATCTCTGAAACGCTAACACATATTTTTTATCTAACAATAACTACTGGGTTTATCCCAAAGGTATGGAAAATGTGTTGCCTCTACACAAAGGGGGTGAAACCAGTCGCCTTGATAACTATCGTCCATTTTCAAAATTGTCCTGCCTAGCTAAATTGTTGGAGTCTCTGGTATTTGCACAGCTGCATGCATTCTTAACTGAAAATTGCATCTTGAATGTAACGAATGCCCCGCGCAGAGCTGCGGTCCCTCCTCCTCTCCAGCGCTCATCCTCACCGGTGTTCTAATCGGCGGTCATGGGAAGATGGTAGCAACACCCTGTTGATCCACAACTGTTCCACATTGGTCATCAGGGTCACTATTTAGCACTGTCTGTTTTGGTTCACCACTCGCGGGTTATTGTTTCTTTGTGTATTGCTGATCTATTAAATATTTCCTTTTCGCTAAATACCTTTTGACTCTTTCGCCTCATCTCTCACTTTCATACCTCGCAATATCACAGAATAACCCGCCCAACCCGAGGCACCTTTTTATTTTTTTCACCAGATTGTATTTGCCTGCACCTTTTAGATTTTTCTTTTTCTTTTTCACTTAATTTCCCTAGGTCTCCATGGATGGGCGCGGAGAGGGAGCTGGGCTACCCAGGCGGGCACCCGAGCTAGAGGAGAGACTCCGAGCCATGGAGGAACAGGACGCTGGGTTGGTGACCGCTCTCGGGGATATGATGTCCCTCATGGGGGCACGATCGGGCGGGGAGCACCCGGCGGGTTCATCTGGAGCCACAGCGTCCCCAGCACCCGATGTGGAGTCTCGTCATGTCCAGAGGGGAGAACTCCGGAGAGCCGTCCCCGAAAAGTATGATGGCAATCCGGAGGGTTGTCGTGGGTTCCTTCTCCAGTGCGAACTGTATTTAGGCGATCAGCCTGTGTCGGACTCGGAGAAGGTTCACACGATGATTACTCTCCTCACGGGGCGTGCACTCGATTGGGAAACGGCACTGTGGGGGAGCGGGGCTGAGGAGTTAAGGTCTGTCCCTATGTTCATCGCCCAGTTTCGAGCCGTTTTTGACCATCCTGCCAGTACCTCAGCGGCCTTGGTCCCGCATCGCGGTGGATTTCGTCATGGATCTACCACCAGCAGAGGGGAAAACGACCATTGCCGTAGTAGTGGACAGATTCTCAAAGATGGTGCGGTTCCTGCCACTACCCGGCCTCCCTGTTTCACCAGGTCTTCAGACTGTATGGACTTCCGGAGGATATCGTGTCTGACCGAGGTCCCCAGTTCACATCACGTGTCTGGAGGGCTTTTATGTCCAAGCTGGGGGTCGCGGTCAGTCTCACATCCGGGTACCACCCTCAGGCTAATGGGCAGGCGGAGCACACGAACCAAGAACTTGGGAGGTTCCTCCTTGTATGGAACAGCCGGGAGAGTGGACCCGTTTCCTCCCCTGGGCGGAGTACGCTCAGAATTTCCTGTGCCATTCCTCCACCGGGCTAACCCCTTTCCAGGTGGTTCTGGGTTTCCAGCCACCGTTGTGCCCCTGGAGGAGGGGTTCGAGTGAGGTACAGGCGGTGGAGGAGTGGTTTGGGAGGGCTGAGGGGTCTGGTCCGCAGTCAACGTCCGCCTAGCACTGTCTGTTTTGTTTCACCCCTCGCAGGTTATTGTTGCTTTGTGTATTGCTGATCTTATTAAATATTTCCTTTTCGCTAAATACCTTTTTGACTCTTTCACCTCCTCTCTCACTTTCACACCTCACAATATCACATTGAAGCCATATCAATCTGGCTTCAGGCCTGGGCACAGCAATATTACAGCTTTTGATACGGTTGATCATTCCATTTTGTTGAGGAAACGGACCTCCCTGGGTCTGGCTAGGGACACTTGCGTGTGGTTTAAGAATTATCTGAGTGATAGAACCCAGGCCATTGTAACGGATGGTGTACAGTCTAGATTCCTAACTGTACAAAAACGAGTTCCTGAAAGGCTCAGTTTTGGGTCCTTTGTTGTTCACGCTTTATATAAATGCCATTTGTAATACAGTGAGGAACTGCAAGTATCATTTTTATGCTGATGACAATACTGCATACTGTTGCTCCATTGCTTGCTCCAGCATCTGATCATCTCCAGTCAGATTTCTTAATCCTACAAAAATCCCTTACAGATCTTAAGCTGGTGCTAAACGCAAGTAAAACTAAATTTATACTTTTCTCTCCTAAGCGAAGAAATCAACATGTATAGAACTGAAATTGTTGAAGCTACCTTTATGTCAGTGCTGGATTATGGTGATCTGCTTTACATGCATGCATCAGCTTCGGTTTTAAAACCTTTAGATGCAGTCTATCATTCAGCTTTGCAGTTTGTTACTGGTGCCGATTTAGATAGATAGATAGATAGATAGATAGATAGATAGATAGATAGATAGATAGATAGATAGATAGATAGATAGATAGATAGATAGATAGATAGATAGATAGATAGATAGATAGATAGATAGATAGATAGATAGATAGATAGATAGATAGATAGATAGATAGATAGATAGATAGATAGATAGATAGGTACTTTATTGATCCCCGGGGGGGGAATTTCATGATTTTGGGACACATCATTGTCTTCTGTATGGTTTGGTTGGTTGGGACTCCCTGGTTTCCCGAAGAAACAGACACTGGCTGATGTTTGTATATAAGGCTTAGTGTTTAAGCTACCAAGCTATTTTACCTCTAAGTTAGATAGATAGATAGATAGATAGATAGATAGATAGATAGATAGATAGATAGATAGATAGATAGATAGATAGATAGATAGATAGATAGATAGATAGATAGATAGATAGATAGATAGATAGATAGATAGATAGATAGATAGATAGATAGATAGATAGATAGATAGATAGATAGATAGATAGATAGATAGATAGATAGATAGATACTTTATTGCTCCCCCGGGGAGTATGTTTTGGTTTCTATTGGACAATTTAAAGCCATGATAAATGAGCTAAATGTAATTGTCATTTGTAATTGACTTGTTGTGTTTTTATTTATTTTAACTTTGATGTACACAGGGCTCAGCTGTAAAAGAGACCTTGGTCTCAGACTGATTTCTCTGTATAAATAAAGGACAAACAAAAAAAACAAAAAAAATCTACTGCAGTCAGAACTAATCTTCCCAGGTACACCCTGTAGATAGGCCAGGTAACCCCTGTGGAAGGCCAGGTACACACTGTGGAAGGCCAGGTACCCCCTGTGGAAGGCCAGGTACCCCCTGTGGATAGGTCAGGTACCACAGGCATGAGTTGAGAACCACTGGAGTAAGTAACACACAAACCTTCAACGAGCGTGTTGTTTACAACTAAGACACGGCTTAAGAGCCTTTATCTTCTGTGTCCAAATATCCCCAATGTGTTCTTGTGAGACTTGGTTCATTCACAAGGAAAGTAAGGAGATGCAACAGAACAATGAGTATGGTGAGACAAAAGCTACTCAGTATGTCAGGAGAGGCGAAACATTCTAATGCGGAACTCTCAACAGGGGAGAAACATTCTAATGCGGAACTCTCAACAGGGGAGAAACATTCTAACGTGGAACATTTAAGAGAGGAGCAACATTCTAATATAAGCTCTTGTCTTCTCTCACATTCTGTAGCCTCTCCCCTCTGAGAAATGCTAACAGTTATGCAGTGTGAATGGTTAGTCACTTAATCCTGTTCATCCATCCCCCTGACAGATTATGTGAAGTACAACTCAGACTCTGTAGACCTGGGCTGCCTAACCATGATCTACCCTACTCCCTGAAGAGTGCACTTGTTCATTCCCCCTCAGTGGCAATACAACAGTATGCTAACACCTTTGCCTTGCTTCATATACTGTACCTGTCTTGCTAGAAACCAATCCACCACACTGCATTGACAGCATAGCATGAAATCTAAGCAACCAGAACCAAACCTTGAGTGTAATAATTTCTCTGTCACAAGAGACTACATGCTATGTGATGAGTCCTTGTAGAGTCTAGTAAAGCAGGAGGAGGAGGAGGAGGAGGAGGAGGAGGAGGAGGAGGAGGAGGAGGAGAGAACGAGAGGTGGACAGAAGAAGAGGAGGAAAGGATGAGGTGGAGAGGAGAGGAGGAGGAGAGGAGAGGAGAGGAGAGGAGAGGAGAGGAGAGGAGAGGAGAGGAGAGGAGAGGAGAGGAGAGGAGAGGAGAGGAGAGGAGAGGAGAGGAGAGGAGAGGAGAGGAGAGGAGAGGAGAGGAGAGGAGAGGGAGAGAAGAGGAGGAGAGAGGAGGAGAGAAAGAGAGAGGCCACTACATCGTCAGAGACTTTCCATTGTGAACTCGCTCTAACCATCTCCAGTCATATCCTCCCTATACAAATCCACTCAGGCAAGACAATATGAGCCACTCCAGGCCAAGTCTCTCTTCAGAGTGTGTAGAGGGGAGTCCACTGCATGGCTAAATGCCACTCATGACTTTAATATTCTCCCTATACAAATGGCACTCAATTTAATTTCCAATCCACCAAATCTCCCCCTTGTGTCAGCCATACGCAACACGTGTGCCACTCCATAAAGGCAGTCCATCAAATATAGACAGTCAGTCAGATAAAGACAGTCCATCAAATATAGACAGTTAGTCAGATAAAGACAGTCTGACAGATAAAGACAGTCAGTCAGATAAAGACAGTCAGACGTATAAAGACAGTCACTAAAATAAAGACAGTCAGACAGATAAAGACAGTCCATCAAATAAAGATAGTTAGTCAGATAAAGACAGTCACTCATATAAAGACAGTCAGTCAGATGATGTCAAGCACCTTGACCTTGGCCTTCTACTCTAGCTCTTGTTCCCTACATTACAGTATAGACATGGGCTGATTACCAACTGACCTCCTAAACCATATGTGGTGCATTACTTTTTTATCAGGGTCCATAGGGCTCTGGTCAAAGCTAGTGCTGTTAGGGCTCTGGGCAAAACACGTCATTGCCATTAACACGTCATTACCATTAACACGTCATTACCATTAACACGTCATTACCATGCATTTCCATTAACACGTCATTACCATTAACACGTCATTGCCATTAACACGTCATTACCATGCATTTCCATTAACACGTCATTACCATTAACACATCATTTCCATTAACACGTCATTACCATTAACACGTCATTACCATTAACACGTCATTGCCATTAACACGTCATTACCATTAACATGTCATTACCATTAACACGTCATTACAATTAACACGTCATTGCCATTAACACATAATTACCATTAACACGTAATTACCATTAACACATCATTAACATTAACATGTCATTACCATTAACACGTCATTACCATTAACACATCATTTACATTAACACATAATAACCATTAACACATCACTGTCATTAACACGTCATTGTCATTAACACATCACTGCCATTAACACGTCATTGTCATTAACACATCATAACCATTAACATTTTGAAAAATGTCAGAGAAAGGCAAGTGACAGAACATCCTACTCTCTCCCCCAAGTCAGTAAACATTTGATTGAGATCAAATGTTTCATTGAAGAGAAAACGTGAAGAATGTCGTCCCACTTCCATCTCGCTCCATCTTCTCCCACTGCCAGCCACAGGGCTTCCTTTCATCACCATAGGTGGATAGGAATAGGGTGTAGTCAATATTTTTCATTACAATCCATGAATGTCCCTCAGCAACATGTATAGACTGTACACATTACTGAATATATGTAATGCTACATATCCAGAACTGTACACATTACTGAATATATGTAATGCTACATATCCAGAACTGTACACATTACTGAATATATGTAATGTTACATATCCAGAACTGTAAATATGACTAAATATATGTAATGTTACATATCCAGAACTGTGAATATGACTAAATATATGTAATGTTACATATCCAGAACTGTGAATATGACTAAATATATGTAATGTTACATATCCAGAACTGTGAATATGACTGAATATATGTAATGTTACATATCCAGAACTGTAAATATGACTGAATATGTGTAATGTTACATATCCAGAACTGTACACATGACTAAATATATGTAATGTTACATATCCAGAACTGTGAATATGACTAAATATATGTAATGTTACATATCCAGAACTGTGAATATGACTGAATATATGTAATGCTACATATCCAGAACTGTACACATTACTGAATATATGTCATGTTACATATCCAGAACTGTGAATATGACTAAATATATGTAATGTTACATATCCAGAACTGTGAATATGACTAAATATATGTAATGTTACATATCCAGAACTGTGAATATGACTGAATATATGTAATGCTACATATCCAGAACTGTACACATTACTGAATATATGTCATGTTACATATCCAGAACTGTGAATATGACTAAATATATGTAATGTTACATATCCAGAACTGTGAATATGACTAAATATATGTAATGTTACATATCCAGAACTGTGAATATGACTGAATATATGTAATGTTACATATCCAGAACTGTACACATTACTGAATATATGTCATGTTACATATCCAGAACTGTGAATATGACTAAATATATGTAATGTTACATATCCAGAACTGTGAATATGACTAAATATATGTAATGTTACATATCCAGAACTGTGAATATGAGTGAATATATGTAATGTTACATATCGAGAACTGTGAACATGACTAAATATACGTAATGCTACATATTCAGAACTGAATTCACTAGAGAGTGAATGGAATAAAATTGTACCAGCCACGCTGTGTGACAACCCGTCTCATACAGTCAATCACCAGACACCCACTGGGAACTTTCAGAAATAGCTTTTTACCATGCTGAAACGCCTCAGCAGTCAGTCACATTTAGTTTCCATTAAGGCTGAAAGATAAACATAGTAACAGACAGACATTCCCAGAGTCTCAGAGTAGGAGTGCTGATCTAGGATCGGTTTTGCCTTTTTGAGCATAATGAATAAGATTATATGGACTGATCCTAGATCAGCACTCCTACTCTGAGACTCATTGTAAATATGGGCTCAGAATCTCTTTACTGTCTCTACTAGTGGAGAAGTCTGATGTCAGGTAGCTAGTGATCTGCTCATTATCGTGCAGGGGCGGGACACAGGCACTTACAGTCATTTAACTGACTCTTATCTAGAGCCACTTCAAGGTAGTGCATTCATCTTAAGATCGCTAGGTTAAACAACCATTATATCACAGTCATAGTGAGTACATTTTCCCTCAGCAAAGTCAGTGCTAGTAAGAAAAGACAAGACTCTGCCCTGGGAGCAGACAGACCGGCTGGGTTGAAGATACTCCTCTCCCTCCCAGCAGGTTTACTCCTGGAGGCAGAGTGCTCCATTCCCATCTGAGAAACCGTTCTGAGCCCTGTCCTGAACCTCATACCCCAAAGCATACTGGGAAACCCTTCTGATCCCTGTCCTGCACCGCATACCCCACAGTATACTGAGAAACACTTCTGATCCCTGTCCTGAACCTCATACCCCACAGCATACTGGGAAACCCTTCTGATCCCTGTCCTGCACCCCATACTTGCAGCACTTAAATTAGTTGATTAAATCACAACCGGCAGGGGATGTTTTAGAGGACACTAGTACCAGCTACCCCCCCTGCACTCCTCTCCTGCACTCCTCTCCTGCACTCCTCTCCTGCGCCCTTCAACTCATACTAGAAAGATAGATAGATAGATAGATAGATAGATAGATAGATAGATAGATAGATAGATAGATAGATAGATAGATAGATAGATAGATAGATAGATAGATAGATAGATAGATAGATAGATAGATAGATAGATAGATAGATAGATAGATAGATAGATAGATAGATAGATAGATAGATAGATAGATAGATAGATAGATAGATAGATAGATAGATAGATAGATAGATAGATAGATAGATAGATAGATAGATAGATAGATAGATAGATAGGTACTTTATTGATCCCCGGGGGGGAAATTTCATTGTCAAGCAGCTACAACAAAACACAGGGCAGGTGCGAAATGCCACAACGAAAGTACACAAAAGACAGATACACGGTACATGATACATAAAGCGGCAGTATGAAAAAGTATAGAAATACAAGATATCTGGAGTGCAAAAAAAAAAAAAAGCTATAAAAGGACATTGCATAGTATGAGTGGTTGGCTGAATATGTACACTATACATTGGTGGATGTTGGATGGTTAACTATACTATACAGGTCGATGGCAGAGAAATACTTCAGTAGCTAAATATATCGCTGATATGAGCGAGGGTAATAATAGTTTACTTAATAGACAGACTGGGTAAATTAACAGGTAAGTGAAAATTTTGCATGGTTAAATTAGTTAAATTAGCTGTACAGTTAGGTATACAGTTATATTTACAGATAAGTGAATACTTGCATGTTTACACAAACTGTACAGGTAAATGACAGGAAGAGATACTTTAATAGCTAAATGTGTGTATGATATCATTTGGGGTAATAATAGTAATTCCCTTAAAATACAGTCCTTAGTGCGCAGGGTTTAATTACAGACAACGGCACTTATTGCACATTCGATATACTAAAAGCAATGAGAAAAGGTGCAACTGGCAGGATACTAATATGCATTCCTGAGTGAATGCCTACGTCCAATAATTACTTACAATATTGCATGTGATATAATATAACAACTGTACATGAGTATGTATATACAGACCTGTATGAATAAATAGGTCCTGAGTGGATGAGTGCTGACGGACCAGAGTTACTCACGGATGGATGCATAATTGTTAAACTAGGTCCTAGCACCCCAACAGTTCCAGATCTATGTTGCCGACGGCACGGCACCCCGGTGAGGCATTATATAGTCTCATAGCCGCCGGCAGGAAGGACCTCCTGTAGCGCTCTCTGGCACACCGTGGTGGGATCAGTCTGTGACTGAAAGTGCTCCTCTGCGTCATAACCATAGTGTGCAGAGGGTGGGTGACGTTGTCCATGATGGCCAGCAGTTTGGCCAAGATCCGTCTCTCCGCCACCTCCTCTAGAGTGTCAAGGCTCATCCCCAGGACAGAGCTAGCCTTCCTGATCAGCTTATTTACCCGAGAACCATCACCGGCTTTGATGTTTGCTCCCCAGCACACCACTGCAAAAAAGATGGCACTGGCCACCACAGACTGGTAGAAGGTATGCAGTAGTTTACTGCACACGTTGAAGGACCTGAGCCTCCTCAGAAAGTAGAGTCGGCTCTGGCCCTTTTTGTACAGGGCCCCGGTGTTACCAGCCCATTCCAGTCTGTTGTCCATATGGACACCCAGGAACTTGTATGACTCAACCATTTCCACATCCGTCCCCTTTATAGGGACTGCAGTCAGTTGTGCCTTGGTTCTCCTGAAGTCCACCACCATCTCCTTAGTTTTGCTGATGTTGAGCTGAAGGTGGTTCTGCTCACACCACAACACAAAGTCACTGATTGTGCTCCTGTACTCCTCCTCCTGCCCACCCCTGATGCACCCTACAATAGCAGAGTCATCCGAGAACTTCTGTAGGTGGCATGTCTCAGAGTTATATCTGAAGTCTGAGGTGTAGAGGGTGAACAGGAAGGGGGACAGGACCGTACCCTGGGGGGCCCCTGTGTTGCTAACAGCCCGTTCTGACACACAGCTCTGTAGTCGCACAAATTGTGGCCTACCGGTCAGGTAGTCCGTGACCCAGGAGACTAAGGGTGCTTCCACTTTCATCCTCCTCATCTTCTCACCCAGTAGCAGGGGCTGAATGGTATTGAAGGCACTGGAGAAGTCAAAAAACATGACCCTCACAGTGCAACCTGCGTTGTCCAGGTGAGAGTAGGCCCTCTGCAGAAGGTAGATGATTGCATCATCCACCCCGATTTTGCGCTGGTATGCAAACTGCAGGGGGTCCATTGATGAACACACCAGGGGTCTGAGGTGAGCGAGGACTAACCTTTCCAGGGTCTTCATGATGTGGGATGTTAGCGCTACAGGTCTGAAGTCATTCAGGACAGTGGGGTGTGCCTTCTTGGGCACTGGGACGAGGCAGGATGTTTTCCACAGCACAGGGACCCTTTCTAGGCTCAGGCTAAGGTTGAAAAGACGCTGGAGTATTCCACACAGTTGGTCAGCACAGACCCTCAGCACCCTTGGGCTGATGCCATCGGGGCCCGCCGCTTTCCACTGGTGTAGTCTCTCCAGCTCTCTCTTCACTTGGTTGGTGGTGAAAGCCAGCCCAGGTGGGGAGGTGGGGGGAAGGGGGGTGTTGAGGATCAGTCCAGGGGGGGCAGGGGCAGAGGTGGGGTCACTGATTGTCTCAGCAGAGGTGCTGTGAGCAAAGTGGGGGTGGGATAGCCGTGAGGGTGTGTGGTCTGGGGAGCTGGAGGGGAGGTGGACAGGGCCAGTATCGAACCTGTTAAAAAATTGGTTCAGCTCATTGGCTCTGTCCTGGGTCCCCTCCGTCTGCCCACTGTTTGACTTTTTGAAGCCAGTGATATTTCTCATACCCTTCCACACCTCTCTCACCTGGCTCTGCCTCAGCTTGTCCTCCATCTTCTCCTTATACACTCTCTTCCCCTCAGCAATCCGCAACTTCAGCTCCCTCTGGACGCATTTCAATTTGTCCTTGTCCTTCTCCTTGAAGGCCCTCTTCTTCTCATTCAGCAGGGCCTTCAGGTCACTGGTGACCCAGGGTTTATTGTTTGGGAAACAGCGTACCTTCCTGGTGGGTACAGTGTTGTCTACACAAAAATTGAGTGAGTCAGTGAGACCATCGATGTCCTCCCCATGAGCCTCACAGAGCACATCCCAGTCTGTTGTTTCAAAGCAGTCCTGTAGGGCCTCATTCGCCTCTTGGGACCATCTCCTAATAGTCCTGGTGGTTGCAGGCTGCTGTTGGACCATAGGCCTGTAGAGTGGGGTGAGGTGGACAAGGTTGTGATCCGATCTACCGAGGGGAGGGAGTGCAGTGGAGTTGTATGCATCCTTCACATTAGCATATAACAAGTCCAGAGTTTTATTATTCCTGGTTGGGCACTTCACGAACTGTTTGAACGTGGGCAGCGTTGAAGAGAGAGATGCATGGTTAAAATCCCCTGAAATGGCAAGGAAAGCACTGGGATGTGCTGTCTGTAACCTCGCGATAACAGAGTGGATGACGTCACACGCTGCGTTTGCGTCAGCAGAGGGCGGGATGTAAACAATAACAGCAATGGCCGCCGTGAATTCCCTCGGCAAATAGTAGGGTCTCAGGCTAACGGCTAGCAGTTCAATGTCCGGGCTACAAAACTGTTCCTTAAGAGTAATATGGTTCGGATGACACCATCTGTTGTTAACTAATAAAGCCAGCCCACCACCCTTACTCTTACCGGAAGAGACGCGATCCCTGTCCGCTGTGATGGTCTGGAAACCGTCGATAGTGACGTTCTGTATGGGGATGTTATCGTTCAGCCAAGTCTCAGTAAAACACATTAGGCTAGCTTCCCGATAAATCCTTTGTCCACGAACAAGTCCCTCCAACTCATCCATCTTGTTATGTAGACACCTAACATTGCCCATAATAATAGACGGTATAGCCGGCTTGTACTTGAACCTCCTCCGCTTTGCCTTACATTTCAATCCCGCCCTGCATCCACGGCGTCGTCTTTTCAATTCGTCCGGAATATCAAACTTTTCCCCGGGGAGCAGCAGCGCTGTGTGGGCTAAATCCAGGAGCTGGGCTCGGTTGTAAACAATAACAGTTGACGACTCCTGTCGACGTTCAGCTGCGATAAAATCCATAAAATCCATAATCCTGAACTGTTATAGTTCGACTGTAGCAAAATAAAAAATAAAACTAAGAAAAAAGACGAAAATAGACGAAAGAAACGAACTAAAACAACAATTAATGCACAAACAACGGGAGCTGCTTAACAGGCGACCACTCAGGGCGGCGCCAAAACAATCTACAAATCAGCTACAGTAGGGGGCATTTTAGAAGAAATAGTTAACCAGAATTACAAAATCACAGATTGTTTTCCATACCCTGTAGGCAGTCTATGGTCAAGGTATGACAGCAATTCACGCTTTGGTTTAGTTCCCCTGTCACTTACCAAAGCATAGATTACTGTCATACCTTGTCCATAGACTACTTACAGGGTAAGGAAACCAATGTGTCATGATGTAATATGGGTGAAGTATCACTTTAAAGCTCTAAGACACAGGTATATACCCACCCTGCAAACCTCTACCTGTGTCCTTCTGAACATGCTCTGTACCTGCAGTGATGTAATGATATGATTTTAAAAATCTTGTGTAGGGGACGTTTTGGGGGTATCCCTCTAACTGGGACCCTCCTGCATCCTCCACTCTGTACATGCAGTGCTCTAATGGCCTGTGATAAGCAGGGAGCACCGGGCCACACACCACCACAGCACCGTACCATACGCCTGCTGGTGAAACTGCTCTTAAAGTGGCCTTCTCTACACTGACACAGGTAGGTCCCCTCCAACCCTCCTGTACCCCTCTGAGCCCCTCCTTTCACCCTCCGTCTCTCAACTGCAGTGCTTTAATGGCCCGTGATGAGCAGGGATCACCGGGCCACACCGCCAGACACAGCACCATACGGCACTCCAACCGTAAGCCTGCAGCCTCTGCAACTCTATGCCTTTCTCTGCACTGCTACCACTCCTGTCTGTCCCTGTCCTGACTCCCCACCTCTCGCTAGCTGCCTCCTTGGATAGACTTACATTACATCACGTCCCAAACTGAGAAGAGAGCTGAGTACAGGCTCCGTTACAGCTCAACCATGACTCCTTCTAACACGTACAGTATTCAAATGTGTGACAGAGTTAACTTCCTTTCCCTCTTTCTAGAAGAGATGGTGTTCTCTCTCCCCCCCACCTTCTTTCTCTGTATACAGTAGATACTGTATGCAACATGCAACAATATCAAAGATTTTACTGAGTTACGGTTCATATTAGGAAATCAGTCAATTGAAATAAATTCATTAGGCCCTAATCTATGGATTTCACATGACAGGGAATACAGATATGCATCTGTTGGTCACAGATACCTTTAAAAAAAAAAGTAAGGGTTTGGGTCAGAAAACCAGGTGATGAAGTCAATATGGAGATCCTGGGCTGGCGTGGTCCGAACCAAAATATAAAACATGTAATGTGTTGGTCCCATGTTTCATGAGCTGAAATAAAAGTTCACCGAAATTTTCCATGCGCATAAAAAGCTTATTTCTCTCAAATGTTGTGCACAAATTTGTTTAGTGAGCATTTCTCATTTGCCAAGATAATCCAACTACCTGACAGGTGTGCCATACCAAGAAGTTGATTAAACAGCATGATCAGGTGCACCTTGTGCTGGGGACAATAAAAGGCCACTCTAAAATGTTTTGTCACACTACACAATGACACATATGTCTTTGTTTTGAGGGAGTGTGCAATTGGCATCCTGACTGCAGGAAAGTCCATTAGAGCTGT
Organism: Thymallus thymallus; assembly: GCA_023634145.1. Taxonomy (NCBI): domain Eukaryota; kingdom Metazoa; phylum Chordata; class Actinopteri; order Salmoniformes; family Salmonidae; genus Thymallus; species Thymallus thymallus. The sequence goes on from CM042410.1 coordinate 6,218,721, forward strand.
ACTCATTTTTATTTCCCTATCATAAGCCGCCTGTTTGGCAGTACGTCCAACCGGCCTCACAACCGCAGACCTCGTGGCGTCGTGTGGGCGAGCGGTTTGCTGATGTCAACGTTGTGAATAGAGTGTCCCATGGTGGCGTTGGGTTATGGTATGGGCAGGCATAAGCTACGGACAACAAACACAATTATATTTTATCGATGGCAATTTGAATGCACTGTGATACCGTGACGAGATCCTGAGGCCCATTGTCGTGCCATTCATCTGCCGCCATCACCTCATGTTTCAGCATGATAATGCATGGCCCCATGGATCTGTACAAAATTCTTGGAAGCTGAAAATGTCCCAATTCTTCCATGGCCTGCACACTCACCAGACATGTCACCCATTGAGCATGTGATGCTCTGGTTCGACATATATGACAGTGTGTTCTAGTTACCGCCAATATCCAGCAACTTCGCACAGCCATTGAAGAGTAGTGGGACAACATTCCACAGGTCACATTCAACAGCCTGATCAACTCTATTTGAAGGAAGCATGTCGTGATGCATGAGGCAAATGGTGGTCACATCAGATACTGACTGGTTTTCTGATCCATGCCCCTACCTTTTTTATTTAAGGTATCTATAACCAATAGATGCTTATCTGTATTCCTGTCCATGGCTGCCGTTTTATGGGCTCCTAACAACTATTTTTTGCGATGTCTGTAACTTATTTTGTACACAATGTTGCTGCTACCATCTCTTATAACCGAAAAGAGCAGAGGCTGAGCGACGTCACAGATAATATAGAGCTGGCTTGGTTTTTGGTGCATCGGCAGGACAGAGAATCTATGTCTGGTAAGATGAAGGACGGGGTTGTGTGTCAGCTTGTGCGCAATGTCTAACACTAAAGAAGTCTTGAGGCATTGCTCGCCTGAGATAGAGTACCTTATGATAAGCTGTACTTGTTCCTCTGCATAAATGCCCGGGTAGATTTTGAGCAGTGTTTTGGGTCGTTGTCTTGTTGAAATGTCCAGCCCCGGCGTGAATGATTCTTCAACATTATTCCCAAGAAAAAGCTATCACAGAGATGCTGCTGATATTGAGTGTAATCCATGCGACCCTCAACTTTAACAAGATTCCCAGTACCGGCACTGGCCACACAGCCCCACAGCATGTTGGAACACCCACCAAATTCTACTGTGGGTAGCAAGTGTGGAACGCTGTGTTCTTTTGCCGCCATGCATAACGCCCCTTGTTATGACCAAATAACTAAATCTTTGTTTCATCAGTCCACAGCACCTTATTCCAAAATGAAGCTGGCTTGTCCACATGTGCATTTGTGGCGTGAGTGCAGAAAAGGCTTCTTCCGCATCACTCTCCCGTACAGCTTCTCCTTGTGCAAAGTGCGCTGAATTGTTGAACGATGCACAGTTACACCATCTGCAGCAAGATGATGTTGTAGGTCTTTGGAGGTGGTCTGTGGGCTGTTTTTGACCGTTCTCACCATCCTTCGCCTTTGCCTCTCCGATATTTTACTTGGACTGCCACTTCTGGCCTTAACAAGAACTGTGCCTGTGGTCTTCCATTTCCTCACTATGTTCCTCACAGTGGACACTGACAGCTTACATCTCTGCTATAGCTTTTTGTAGCCTTCCCCTAAACCAGAATGTTGAACAATCTTTGTTTTCAGGTCATTTGAGAGTTGTTTTGAGGCCCCCATGTTCCCACTCTTCAGAGGAGAGTCAAAGAGAACAACAACTTGCAATTGGCCACCTTAAATACCTTTTCTCATGATTGGATGCACTTGTCTATGAATTTCAAGGCTTAATGAGCTCACCAAACCAATTGTGTGTTCCAATTAATCAGTGCTAAGTAGTTACAGGTATTCAAATCAACAGAATGACAAGGGTGCCCAAATTTTTGCATAGCCTATTTTTCACATCTGATTTAATTTCATACAACTTAATATTGCTACACTGAAAATCTTTGTCTGGACAATACCCCAGTACTCAGATTTTATTAGAAAATAAATGGCATGCCACTGTGATCATTTTCTGTGACGACAGAGTAAATTATTATGCAGCCTCAGAGGGGTGCCCAAACTTTTTCATAATACTGTATATTATTCATAGCTGTCTATTTACCACCACAAACCTATGCTGGCACTAAGACCGCACTCAACAAGCTATATAATGCCATAAGCAAACAAGTAAATGCTCATCCAGAAGCGGCGCTCCTAGTGGCTGGGGACTTTAATGCAGGCAAACTGAAATCTGGTTTACCTACCTACCTTATGTCATATGTGCAACCAGAAGAAAAAAATCTCCATACCACCTTTACTCCACAAACAGAGGCGCTTACAGAGATCTCCCTCACCCTCCATTTGGCAAATCTGACAATAATTTTATCCCCCTGATTGCTGCTTACAAGCAAAAACTAAAGCAGGGAGTACCAGTTACTCGCTCAATATGGAAGTGGTCAGATGACGCGGATGCTACGCTAAAGGACTGTTTTGCTAGCACAGACTGGAATATATTCCAGGATTCATCCAATAGCATTAAGGAGTATACGACCTCAGTCACCGGTTTCATCAATAAGTGCATTGACGACGTAATCCCCATAGTAAACGTACGTACATATACCAAGCAGAAGCCATGGATTACAGGCAACATCCGCATCGAGCTAAAGGCTAGAGCTGCCGCTTTCAAGGAGCTGGACACTAATCAGAAAATCCCGCTATGACTAAGACAAACCAGGCAAAGCATCAATACAGGATTAAGATTGAATCCTTCTACACCGGCAGTGACGCTCATCGGATATGGCAGGGCTTGAAAACTATTACAGACTACAAAGGGAAACCCAGCCGCGAGCTGCCCAGTGACGCAAGCCTACCAGACGAGTTAAATGCCTTTTATGCTCACTTCGATACAAGCAACACTGAAGCATGCATGAGAGCACCAGCTGTTCTGGATGTCTGTGTGATCACGCTCTTTGTAGCCTATGTGAGGAAGACCTTTAAACAGATCAACATTCACAAAGCTGCAGGGCTAGACGGATTACCAGGACGTGTACTCCAAGCATGCGCGGACCAAGTGTCTTCACTGACATTTTCCACCTCCCCCTGACTGAGTCTGTAATACCTACAGTGGGGAGAACAAGTATTTGATACACTGCCGATTTTGCAGGTTTTCCCACTTACAAAGCATGTAGAAGTCTGTAATGTTTATCATAGGTACTCTTCAACTGTGAGTGACGGAATCTAAAACAAAAATCCAGAAAATCACATTGTATGATTTTTAAGTAATTAATTTGCATTTTATTGCATGACATAAATATTTGATACATCAGAAAAGCAGAACTTAATATTTGGTACAAAAACCTTTGTTTGCAATTACAGAGATCATACGTTTCCTGTAGATCTTGACCAGGTTTGCACACACTGCAGCAGGGATTTTGGCCCACTCCTCCATACAGATCCTTCAGGTTTCGTGGCTGTCGCTGGGCAATACGGACTTTCAGCTCCCTCCAAAGATTATTTATTGGGTTCAGGTCTGGAGACTGGCTAGGCCACTCCAGGACCTTGAGATGCTTCTTACGGAGCCACTCCTTAGTTGCCCTGGCTTTGTGTTTCGGGTCGTTGTCATGCTGGACGACCCAGCCACGACCCATCTTCAATGCTCTTACTGAGGGTTGTTGGCCAAGATCTCGCGATACATGGCCCCATCCATCCTCCCCTCAATACGGTGCAGTCGTCCTGTCCCCTTTGCAGAAAAGCATCCCCAAAGAATGATGTTTCCACCTCCATTCTTCACGGTTGGGATGGTGTTCTTGGGGTTGTACTCATCCTTCTTCTTCCTCCAAACACGGCGAGTGGAGTTTAGACCAAAAAGCTCTATTTTTGTCTCATCAGACCACATGACCTTCTCCCATTCCTCCTGTGGATCATCCAGATGGTCATTGTTTGCCTGAGTGTGTGTGTTTGCCTGAGTGCGTGTGTGTGTGTTTGCCTGAGTGCGTGTGTGTGTGTGTGTGTTTGAATGAGTGTGTGTGTGTTTGCCTGAGTGTGTGTGTGTGTGTGTTTGTGTGTGTGTGTGTGTGTGTGTGTGTGTGTGTGTGTGTGTGTGTGTGTGTGTGTGTGTGTGTGTGTGTGTGTGTGTGTGTGTGTGTGTGTGTGTGTGTGTGTGTGTGTGTGTGTGTGTGTGTGTGTGTGTGTGTGTGTGTGTGTGTGTGTGTGTGTGTGTGTGATTGCCTGAGTGTGTTTGATTTCGGTTTGATTTCTGTACAGCCGTCTCACACACACACACACTATTTCATAGTCTTGATGTCTTCACTATTATTCCACAATGTAGAAAATATTATAAAAACCCTTGAATGAGTAGGTGTGTCCAAACTTTTGACTGGTACTGTGTATATTGTGGCACAAGCAAACACACAGAGAGAGAGAGAGAGAGAGAGAGAGAGAGAGAGAGGGATGTGTGTATGTGTTATGGAGGGTATGAGAAGTGAGCTAATTATCGGTGTGACCTGGAAGCATTGGTGAAACAGCTTGTGGAGGCGAACATAGAGCAGCAGGCTGTGCAACAGGAGCTGCTGGAGGAACAGCGTCAGCAGACCGCTCTCTTGCGATCTGAACTCAGCCAGCTATCAGACGCCCAGCAGTCTCTCGTCCCACACCCAGTATGTTTATACTGAAGCTGACTACATCGAGGCTTACCTCCAAGCCTTCGAGATGATGAGGCTGGGCACAGAAGACCTATCAGGATCTGACGGCTGACCAGGTACTGAAAAAGGAAATCCTGCGCCGGTATGGTTACACCTTGATTAGCAGGGCGCAAAGATTCCATGATTGGGCGTATGATGCCACAGCGTCCCCCCGATCACAAATGCATGATCTGATTAGACTGGCCAAGAGTTGGCTAACCGCTGAACCACTGACGCTCACACCCATCGAGAAAGTGGTCATAGATACATTTCTACGCTCTCTCCCATTTGAAGCTAAAAACTTAGCAAGCCAAGCTAACCCACAGAGCGCGGATCAGCTGGTGGAACTGGTGTAAGGTCAACAGGGGCTTTGGAGGACCTGCGCAGCGGACAACCATGGAAGGCTGAACCCTCCACTCGCCTGAATGGAGTGAAAAAGGACGGAGGACCACACCTGGCCCCCAGCCAAGGATGGTGGGACACCAGCAGCCAGCTCCCTGAGACCATGGCCCTTCCTGAACCTGGACAGCAGGAAGTGCTACGAGTGTGAGGAGGAAGCCGGAGAGGCGGGAGGGACGCCAGAAGGAGGGATGCCCGGATATGTGGATTCCAGGAAGTGGACCCCCAGGCGTCAACAGAACCCTTCTCTGAGGGAGAGGAGGGTGAAGCAAGACTGGAGCAGGGTGAAGCAAGACTGGAGGAAGGTGAGGCGAGTCTGGACAACATGTTCCCGATGGCCCATGAGGTGGTGCCAGAGCCCGCCTCTCTAGCGGGCCGGTTCGGCACGGCCCAATTGGAGGATCCCAACCTGGCCAGAGCTCTCCAGCAGGTGGCCGTGGTGGACGGAAAGCCCATAGATGGGGTAAGTCTGATCACCTACCCACATTTTGCTATAAAGAAGAAATTGCTGTATCAGGTCAACAAACAACAAATGTATGGAGTTGTTGTTGGTGCCCCGTCCCTTTGTCAAATCTGTCCTGCAGTTGGCACACTCCCTATCTATCTACCTTCTTAGATAAATAGATAGATAGATAGGTAGGTAGGTAGGTAGGTAGGTAGGTAGGTAGGTAGGTAGGTAGGTAGGTAGGTAGGTAGGTAGGTAGGTAGGTAGGTAGGTAGGTAGGTAGGTAGGTAGGTAGGTAGGTAGGTAGGTAGGTAGGTAGGTAGGTAGGTAGGTAGGTAGGTAGGTAGGGAGGTAGGTAGGTAGGTAGTTAGATAGATAGATAGATAGATAGATAGATAGATAGATAGATAGATAGATAGATAGATAGATAGATAGATAGATAGATAGATAGATAGATAGATAGATAGATAGATAGATAGATAGATAGATAGATAGATAGATAGATAGATAGATAGATAGATAGATAGATAGATAGATAGATAGATAGATAGATAGATAGATAGATACTTTATTGATCCCTGTGGGGAAATTACTCTTGGAGCTCACCTAGGGATGGAGAAGACCTTAGACTGGATCAAGGCACAATTTTACTGGTCGGGGGTGAAGAGAGCAGTGGAGGATTACTGCCGCAGTTGCCCGGGGTGCCAGCAGGTGGCAAAACCCCACGTTCGCAACCCCTTAATTCCCCTACCCATAATTTCCGTCCCCTTGAAGCAGATGCTAAAGAAGGTGATAGAGGCGGTTGGAAGATATTGGGACCAGCTACTACCCTACCTGATGTTCTCGATCCGAAAAGTGCCCCAAGCTTCAACAGGGTTCTCTCCCTTTGAACTCCTGTACCGGAGACGACCCCAAGGACTGCTGGACGTGGCTAAAGAAGCCTGGGATCAGCAACTGTCACCCCATCGAAACATGGTGGAACACGTGGAAGACATGAGAGACCGGATGGCAACCCTGTGGCCCCTGGTACAGGAACACATGCTGGAGGCCCAGGGGGCCCAAGCGCGGGTGTATAACAGAGGGGCACAACGAAGAGACTTCCAGCCAGGAGACAAAGTGTTGGTGTTGGTCCCCACCTCAGAATGTACGTTTTTGTCCCGGTGGAACGACCTATACGAAGTCATCGAGAAGGTGGGTGAAGTTAACTATAGGGTCAGACAGCCGGGACGTAGACATAGATTTACCATGTAAATCTGTTAAAGAAATAGAATGCACGTTATGTACTCTACTCTATTCCCCCGAAGAAGGTTACCCCAGAGACCAAGCCGGCGGAGGTGCCACTGGGGGAGCAGCTGACCCAAGCACAGAAGCAGGAGCTGACGGAGTTGGTTGGCCGGAACCAGGATGTGTTCTCCAGTGAACCTAGACACAGCGATCTGGTACAGCACAGCATCATCACCGAACCAGAGAAAAAGATTAAGTTTAGACCCTACCGCATACCGGAAACAAGGAGAGAGGCCATCAGGACCGAGGTAAAACTATGTTGGGAACTGATATCATTGAAGAGTCCAATAGTGAGTGGTGCAGCCCCATAGTATTGGTGCTGAAACCAGAAGGAATTGATTAACTAATCGAATGGCAAGGGAAAGCCCTATTTATCAGTGCGCTTGATCTGCCGAAGGGTGATTGGCAGGTGCCATTAGCTCCCAAGGCGCAGGAGTAAACTGCTTTTGCCACGCCTGACGGGCTGTTACATTACAAGAAGCTTCCCTTTGGGTTGTACGGGGCCCCGGCCACCTTCCAGAGGTTGATGGTCCAAGTTCTCTGTCCCCATCATGAGTACGCGGCGGCCTACCTCGATGACATTGTTATCCATGGGAGCGAGTGGGAGCGAGTGGGAGACCCATCTACACCAGGTGAGTGGAGGAGATTTGGGACTGGCCCCACACCAAGAAGCAGGTACGCACGTTTGTAGGCTTGACTAGTTATTACCAGAGATTTATCCCCCACTACTGCCTCCCTAGCCAGCAAACTGACAGATCTGACCAGGAGCCGTCTGCCTGCCCAGGTGACGTGGACCGAGGAGACACAGCTACAAGAAGGTGAGGAACACCCACTGCTGTGGAGCCTAGGCGGCGGGGTCACCTGTGTAGCCTAGGAGGCTGGGTCAACTGTGTAGCCTAGGAGGCAGGGTCTACTGTAGAGCCTTGGAGGCGGGGTCACCTGTGTAGCCTAGGAGGCTGGGTCAACTGTGTAGCCTAGGAGGCAGGGTCTACTGTAGAGCCTTGGAGGCGGGGTCAACTGTGGAGCCCAGAAGGCGGGTCTACTGTGTAGCCTAGGAGGCGGGTCTACTGTGTAGCCTAGGAGGCGGGGTCAACTGTGTAGCCTAGGAGGCGGGGTCAACTGTGTAGCCTAGGAGGCGGGGACACCTGTGTAGCCTAGGAGGCGGGGACACCTGTGTAGCCTAGGAGGCGGGTCAACTGTGTAGCCTAGGAGGTGGGGTCAACTGTGTAGCCTAGGAGGCGGGGTCAACTGTGTAGCCTTGGCCTACTATGTTTGTTAATGTTTATTTAAGAGGACGACAATGGAAATACGTTTTCAAACTTGTTTGTGTCATCCTCTATGATTGTAAATGCATTATCCACATGTGTGGTTGTATTGTGTTGTCTATCAATCTGTCTGTCTATCAATATAACAGGTTTTAATCAAACACCATTCTTGTCAACATCAATGTATTCTAATAGAACATCAGTTGTGTTATTCATTCTTTAATCTTTATCTTCAAATCAAGGATAGCTGTTCAGCTGTGTTGATTCTTTGTGAATGGAGAGGCGATACATCCGTCAATAACAATTAATTCAACACATTTCCATTGATGTAAAAACATGCTCTTAGATGAGGCAGGGGTCTATCTGTATTGTTTAGTAAAGGGCGCCCTCTGCTGTTGATGTTCTGTACTCCACTCCAGGTTACAAGACAGACAGACAGACAGACAGACAGACAGACAGACAGACAGACAGACAGACAGACAGACAGACAGACAGACAGACAGACAGACAGACAGAGAACAGCAGTGAAGGAGAAAGTGACAAATTAGAGAGAAAAGTTCTAAAGCCTAAACTTAACCCTAACTTTCAAAAGTTAGAGTAAATACCTTAAATTAACCTTTAACACACGGGATGACTGGGAGGCAAGGGGTCAGGGCTGTGTGTGTGTGTGTGTGTGTGTGTGTGTGTGTGTGTGTGTGTGTGTGTGTGTGTGTGTGTGTGTGTGTGTGTGTGTGTGTGTGTGTGTGTGTGTGTGTGTGTGTGTGCGTGTGCACATCCATGTGTGTGTGTGATGAGTTGTCTTTAGCACAATCTTGATGGTTAATCCTTCCCTGGGGCAGGAACAGTTCTGTAAATCAGTCTGGGAGCAGAGGAGCTGTCCACACACACACACACAGACATATGCACATACACACACACACACACACACACACACACACACACGCAGGAGCTGTCCACGGTCCACACATGAGACAACAGATGTCTAGCCAGCCTCCCCCTCTTTTCATTCTTCTTCTTTCTTCTTTATTTTCTTAATTTAACTGAACCGCCGAAAGAAGCTAGCCTGCTAGCTAGCTTGCTAACTTTGCAGCTAGCTAGCTGCAACCGAGTGGCTGCTGTTGTTTGGCCAACACCATTGTCCAGAAGCTACCACCAGTTGCCTTGAGCTAGCCTCGAGCTAGGCCCATCTCCCGGCCAACCGACGTATACTTGCTAATTCCCGGGCTACAGTACCTCTTTGTCAACCGGTCTGGACTTTCTACTGTCGACACGGAGCCCCGCCGAGCCATCACGACTGGTCTGCCGATGTAATCGTCCGACGTGGTCTCAACAGGCTTTTCCTCTGCGAGGTCGCCGAAGATCCATCTGCTATCCCCGGCCCGCTAGCATTCTGAACCCGCTCGCCTAGTGCAGCGCCCACTGAACTGCTCCCAGGCTCACCTCTTTGCTGCTCATCGGGCCTTATGATTACTCGGCTACACAGCTGATGCCGGCTGGACTGTTCCGTTACATGGTACCTCATTCTGTTTATCTGCTAGGCCCCAGGTCTGAACTCCGGTCCTGTGTGTAGCACATCAATTTCTCTATCTGACCCTCTTTGTCCATTCATCGCCATTACCTGTTGTTGTCTTAGCTCTCTTGATTAACTGTTTGTTTTATGCCTCTTTCTTATTTCAATGTGCCTTGTCTGTTGCTGTTTAGGTTAGCTGTTATTGTTTTATTTCACTGTAGAGCCCCCAGTTCCGTTCAACATGCCTCAGATAGCTCCTTTGTCCCACCCCCCACATATGCCCTCTATTCTATCGCACCCAGAAATCTGCTCCTTTTATTCTCTGTACCCAACGCACTAGACGACCAGTTTTTAAAGCCTTTAGCCATACCCTTATTCTACTCCTCCTCTGCTCCTCTGGTGATGTAGAGGTAAACCCAGGTCCTGTAGCCCCCAGTACTACACCCATTCCCCAGGCGCTCTCATTTGTTGACTTCTGTAACCGTAAAATCCTTGGTTTCATACATGTTAACATCAGAAGCCTTTTATTTATTCACTGCTTTAGCACATTCCGCCAACCCTGATTCCATCCCCAACTACAATATTTCCCGTCAAGATAGAACTGCCAAAGGAGGCGGAGTTGCAATCTACTGCAGAGATAACCTGCAGAGTTCTGTCCTACTGTCCAGGTCTGTGCCCAAACAGTTTGAGCTTCTACTCTTAAAAATCCACCTCTCCAGAAAGAAATCCCTCACTGTTGCCGTCTGTTACAGACCCCCCTCAGCCCCCAGCTGTGCCCTGGACACCATATGTGAATTGATTTCCCCCCATCTATCTTCAGAATTTGTACTGTTAGGTGACTTAAACTGGGATATGCTTAACACCCCGGCTGTCCTTCAATCTAAGATAGATGCCCTCAATCTCACACAAATTATCAAGGAACCCACCAGGTACAACCCCAAATCCGTAAACATGGGTACCATCATAGATATCATCCTAACTAACTTGCCCTCCAAATTCACCTCCTCTGTGGACACCTACAAATACCTAGGCGTCTGGTTAGACTGTAAACTCAACTTCCAGACTCACATTAACCATCTCCAATCCAAAATTAAATCTAGAATCGGCTTCCTATTTCGCAACAAAGCCTCCTTCACTCATGCTGCCAAACATACCCTTCTAAAACTGACCATCCTACCGATCCTTGACTTTTGCGATGTCATTTACAAAATAGCCTCCAACAATCTGCTCAGCAAATTGGATGTAATCTATCACAGTGCCATCCATTTTGTTACCAAAGCCCCATATACTACCCACCACTGCGACCTGTATTCTCTCGTAGGCTGGCCCTCACTACATATTCGTCGCCAAACCCACTGGCTCCAGGTCATCTATAAGTCCATGCTAGGTAAATCTCCGCCTTATCTCAACTCGCTGGTCACCATAGCAACACTCACCCGTAGCATGCGCTCCAGCAGGTATATTTCACTGGTCATCCCCAAATCCAACACCTCCTTTGGCCGCCATTCCTTCCAGTTCTCTGCTGCCAATGACTGGAAATAGCCCACCCTACTACCTCATCCCCATATTTATTATTTTTGCTCATTTGCACTCCAGTATCTCTATTTGCACATCATCATCTGCACATCTATCACTCCAGTGTTAAAGCTAATTTGTAATTTATTTTGCCACTATGGCCTATTTATTGTCCTACCTTCCTAATCTTACTACATTTGCACACTCTGTACATATATTTTCTATTGTGTTATTGACTGTATGTTTGTTTATTCTCATGTGTAACTCTGTGTTGTTGTTTTTTGTCGCACTGCTTTGCTTTGTCTTGGCCAGGTCGCAGTTGTAAATGAGAACTTGTTCTCAACTGACCTACCTGGTTAAATAAAATAAAACATTCTGATACAATAGCACGCCTGTCTATATAAGATTCCACAGTTCTCACATATTACTGTAAATGAAAGGAATTAGTGCTTATGGGTGGATTTTTCCTAAAATGAAAATGACTAAAGCGAAAGTCACCCAGTGAAATATTACTTGAGTAAAAGTCTAAAAGTATTCATTTAAAATTAATTTAAGCAAACCAGACATAACGATTTTCTTGTTGATTTTATTTAAGGATAGCCAGGGGTACACTCCAACACACACCATTCATAAACTAATATTGTGTTTAGTGAGACCGCCAGACCAGAGGCAGTAGGGATGACTAGGGATGTTCTCTTGATAAGTGTGTGATTTGGACCATTTTCCTGTCCTGCTAAGCATTCAAAATGTAACGAGTACTTTTGCGTGTCAGGGAAAATGCTCCTAGGCTACACAGTTCTCCCCGCCTTTTACTCCACTACATTTAGGAATGTAGTGGAGTAAAAGTAAAAGTTGTTAAAAAATATAAATAGTAAAGTAAAGTACAGATACCCCAAAAAACGACTTAAGTAAAACTTTCAAGTATTTCTTCTTATGTACTTTACACCACTGCTGTTAGGGTCTTTCTCTAAATAATGGGTCCAAAGTGTGACATTGAGATCGCATTTTCGAAAAGGTTTGCAACAAAAATAAAAACGATGTTCATGCAGATCCACATGTGTACTTAGAGAAACATATGCAAATTGTGCCATATCTCGGCAGTGCCATAGTGCTACCCTAAAGTGGGGATAAACCCACCCATTCTTGATGGGGGCTAACTACTGTTTAGCCTAAATTAGACTATAGTGCCTGGATGACATTGCTGAAGTAGTCAAATGTTTAGTAGGAAACAACTTTGCCAGCATTAACATTATTGTCAAATTTACTTTAGACAGATGGCAATATTGTCATTAGCTCACAAAGTTCGTAAAAAATTGCTGTTAATACTAACGTTAGCTAGCAAACATCCGGTGGCCTCCCCTTAATCTTAACTAACTAACGTTATTCTGCATCTAAAGTGAATATGGTGACATCAAAATGATGACAAAAGGTTTTCGAATTAGTTATTTGCCTCCTTTTGAATTAAATTGTATTTCCAAGCCACTGTAATGCACTTTTGGTGAAATCTTCATCTGTGATCATTGACAATGCATTGAGTAGTATACTCAGTCGGGCAGCAGTCCAAAGCGAACGTTCAAAACAATATTGTGAGGAAACATGCATCCCATGAATACAACAACATAGGCCTAGGACTAAATCCTTTAAGCACAGTTCATAAAAACATTGGCAAGTCAAATTCAAGGACTTTCGGGGACTTTTTCAAGCACTTAATTTCCATTTTCAAGGACCTCAATGTTATACAATTGTATAATTGATATAATTGTGTATGTATATAGCCATTCAATTGAAGCGGCGGCACACAAAAGAAGAAAATAAACAAATTCACAGATAATTAAAAGAGAGCAGGAGAACTCATTTTTATTAGATTTTATTGAACCTTTATTTAACTAGGCAAGTCAGTTAAGAACAAATTCTTATTTACAATGACGGCCTATCAAAAGGCAAAAGACCTCCTGCGGGGGCTGGGATTAAAAATACAAATAAACTCAAATAAATAAAATATAAATATAAGACCTAACACACATCACGACCATAGAGACAAAACAACACTACCAAAAGAGATAGTTTAGACCAGTTTACAGAGGAGTATAGAGTACAGGGATGTGTCCTATAAGGAGCATTAGTGGCAAATCTTATGGCCAAATGGTAAAGAACATCTAGCCGCTCAAGAACACCCTTACCTGCCGATCTATAAATTATGTCTCCGTAATCTAGCAATGGGTAGGATGGTCATCTGAATCAGGGTTAGTTTGGCAGCTGGGGTTATAAGAGGAACGATTATGATAGAGGAAACCAAGTCTAGATTTAACTTTAGCCTGCAGTTTTGATATGATAGATAGATAGATAGATAGATAGATAGATAGATAGATAGATAGATAGATAGATAGATAGATAGATAGATAGATAGATAGATAGATAGATAGATAGATAGATAGATAGATAGATAGATAGATAGATAGATAGATAGATAGATAGATAGATAGATAGATAGATAGATAGATAGATAGATAGATAGATAGATAGATAGATAGATAGATAGATAGATAGATAGATAGGTACTTTATTGATCCCCCGGGGGGGAAATTTCATTATCAAGCAGCTACAACAAAAACACAGGGCAGGTGCAAAATGCCACAACGAAAGTACACAAAAGACAGATACACGGTACATGATACATAGAGCGGCAGTATGAAAAAGTATAGAAATACAGGATATCTGGAGTGCAAAAAAAAGCTATAAAAGGACATTGCATAGTATGAGTGGTTGGCTGAATATGTACACTATACATTGGTGGATGTTGGATGGTTAACTATACTATACAGGTTGATGGCAGAGAAATACTTCAGTAGCTAATGCGTATGATATGAGCGAGGGTAATAATAGTTTACTTAATAGACAGACTGGGTAAATGAACAGGTAAGTGAAAATTTTGCATGGTTAAATTAGCTGTACAGTTAGGTATACAGATAAGTGAATACTTGCATGTTTACACAAACTGTACAGGTAAATGACAGGAAGAGATACTTTAATAGCTAAATGTGTGTATGATATCATTGGGGTAATAATAGTAATTCCCTTAAAATACAGTCCTTAGTGCGCAGGGTTTAATTACAGACAACTGCACTTATTGCACATTTGATATACTAAAAGCAATGAGAAAAGGTGCAACTGGCAGGATACTAATATGCATTCCTGAGTGAATGCCTAGGTCCAGTAATTACTTACAATATTGCATGTGATATAATATAACAACTGTACATGGGTATGTATATACAGACCTGTATGAATAAGTAGGTCCTGAGTGGATGAGTGCTGACGGAACAGAGTTACTCACGGATGGATGCATAATTGTTAAACTAGGTCCTAGCACCCCAACAGTTCCAGATCTATGTTGCCGACGGCACGGCACCCCGGTGAGGCATTATATAGTCTCATAGCCGCCGGCAGGAAGGACCTCCTGTAGCGCTCTCTGGCACACCGTGGTGGGATCAGTCTGTGACTGAAAGAGCTCCTCTGCGTCATAACCATAGCGTGCAGAGGGTGGGTGACGTTGTCCATGATGGCCAGCAGTTTGGCCAGGATCCGTCTCTCCGCCACCTCCTCTAGAGTGTCAAGGCTCATCCCCAGGACAGAGCTAGCCTTCCTGATCAGCTTATTTACCCGAGAACCATCACCGGCTTTGATGTTTGCTCCCCAGCACACCACTGCAAAAAAGATGGCACTGGCCACCACAGACTGGTAGAAGGTATGCAGTAGTTTACTGCACACGTTGAAGGACCTGAGCCTCCTCAGAAAGTAGAGTCGGCTCTGGCCCTTTTTGTACAGGGCCCCGGTGTTACCAGCCCATTCCAGTCTGTTGTCCATATGGACACCCAAGAACTTGTATGACTCAACCATTTCCACATCCATCCCCTTTATAGGGACTGCAGTCAGTTGTGCCTTGGTTCTCCTGAAGTCCACCACCATCTCCTTAGTTTTGCTGATGTTGAGCTGAAGGTGGTTCTGCTCACACCACAACACAAAGTCACTGATTGTGCTCCTGTACTCCTCCTCCTGCCCACCCCTGATGCACCCTACAATAGCAGAGTCATCCGAGAACTTCTGTAGGTGGCATGTCTCAGAGTTATATCTGAAGTCTGAGGTGTAGAGGGTGAACAGGAAGGGGGACAGGACCGTACCCTGGGGGGCCCCTGTGTTGCTAACTGCCCGTTCTGACACACAGCTCTGTAGTCGCACAAATTGTGGCCTACCGGTCAGGTAGTCCGTGACCCAGGAGACTAAGGGTGCTTCCACTTTCATCCTCCTCATCTTCTCACCCAGTAGCAGGGGCTGAATGGTATTGAAGGCACTGGAGAAGTCAAAAAACATGACCCTCACAGTGCAACCTGCGTTGTCCAGGTGAGAGTAGGCCCTCTGCAGAAGGTAGATGATTGCATCATCCACCCCGATTTTGCGCTGGTATGCAAACTGCAGGGGGTCCATTGATGAACACACCAGGGGTCTGAGGTGAGCGAGGACTAACCTTTCCAGGGTCTTCATGATGTGGGATGTTAGCGCTACAGGTCTGAAGTCATTCAGGACAGTGGGGTGTGCCTTCTTGGGCACTGGGACGAGGCAGGATGTTTTCCACAGCACAGGGACCCTTTCTAGGCTCAGGCTAAGGTTGAAAAGACGCTGGAGTATTCCACACAGTTGGTCAGCACAGACCCTCAGCACCCTTGGGCTGATGCCATCAGGGCCCGCCGCTTTCCACTGGTGTAGTCTCTCCAGCTCTCTCTTCACTTGGTTGGTGGTGAAAGCCAGCCCAGGTAGGGAGGTGGGGGGAAGGGGGGTGTTGAGGATCAGTCCAGGGGGGGCAGGGGCGGAGGTGGGGTCACTGATTGTCTCAGCAGAGGTGCTGTGAGCAAAGTGGGGGTGGGATAGCTGTGAGGGTGTGTGGTCTGGGGAGCTGGAGGGGAGATGGACTGGGCCAGTATCGAACCTGTTAAAAAATTGGTTCAGCTCATTGGCTCTGTCCTGGGTCCCCTCCGTCTGCCCACTGTTTGACTTTTTGAAGCCATTGATATTTCTCATACCCTTCCACACCTCTCTCACCTGGCTCTGCCTCAGCTTGTCCTCCATCTTCTCCTTATACACTCTCTTCCCCTCAGCAATCCGCAACTTCAGCTCCCTCTGGACGCATATGTGCTGAGAGAAGGACAGTGTACCGTCTAGCCATACTCCCAAGTACTTGTATGAGGTGACTACCTCAAGCTCTAAATCCTCAGAGGTAGTAATCACACCTGTGGGGAGTAGGGCATTTTCCTACCAAACCACATGACGTTTGTTTTGGAGGTGTTCAGAACAAGGTTAAGGATAGAGAATAAAGTACCTATCTATCTATCTATCTATCTATCTATCTATCTATCTATCTATCTATCTATCTATCTGTCTGTCTGTCTGTCTGTCTGTCTGTCTGTCTGTCTGTCTGTCTGTCTGTCTGTCTGTCTGTCTGTCTGTCTGTCTGTCTGTCTGTCTGTCTGTCTGTCTGTCTGTCTGTCTGTCTGTCTGTCTGTCTGTCTGTCTGTCTGTCTGTCTGTCTGTCTGTCTGTCTGTCTATCTAGAGAAAGCTTGTTGGACACTAAGAAAATTTTGTTGTAGAGCATTTATCACAAAATCCGGGGAGGGGCCAGCTGAGTATAAGACTGTATCATTTGCATATAAATGGATGAGAGAGCTTCCTGCTGCCTGAGCTATGTTGTTGATGTAAATTGAGAAGACAAGGGGCCTAGGATTGAGCCTTGGGGTACTCCCTTAGTGACAGGCAGTGGCTGAGACAGCAGGGATTGTAGTTCGACATTTTATTTATACTATATATATACAACATTCAAAATGCGAACTACCACACAAAACAAAACACGATACAACAAACGTGAAAAAACGTAGCACACTTACTGTTCTCCGTGGCTTGCGAAATATAATAACCCACACCCCGGAGTGGAACATACAAACCTATGTAGGATCCCTAATTAGAGACGATGCACTGCAGCTGCCTCTAATTAGGCTTCTCTATGGCCAGAGCCTGACAGTACCCCCCCCCCCCCAAAGGCGCGGACTCCCGGACGCCAAAGAAAAACCACAAATAAAAGGGGGGGTTAAAGGGAGGGAAGACTAGTCCATCGGGGGCGGCTCTGGCTCCGGCGAAGTGGACAGTTTTCTCCCATGCCCCTTCTTTATAACCGGGCCCGGACTGGGTACCGGTGGGGCCAACGGATCCTGCCATGGAGCGGGACCATTAACCGGGCCCGGACTGGGCACCGGTGGGGTAAACGGCTCCAGCCATGGAGCTGGGCAATTAACCGGGCCTGGACTGGGCACCAGTGGAGCGGACTGCTCTGGCACTGGAGCGGAGCAGACGGCTGGACCTGGATTGGGCACCGGTGGAGCGAACTGCTCTGGCACTGGAGCGGAGCAGACGGCTGGACCCGGATTGGGCACCGGTGGAGTGGACTGCTCTGGCTCAGGAGCGGAGCAGACGGCTGAACCCGGAATGGGCACCGGTGGAGCGGACTGCTCTGGCTCAGGAGCGGAGCAGACGGCTGTACCCGGAATGGGTACCGGTGGAGCGGCCTGCTCTGGCCCTGGAGCGGAGCAGACGGCTGGAGGTTCCGGGCTGCGGACCTTCGCTGGAGGTTCCGGGCTGCGGACCTTCGCTGGAGGTTCCGAGCTGCGGACCTTCGCTGTAGGCTTCGGGCTATGGACCTTTGCTGGAGGTTCTGGGGGGAGGCGCACCGGATGTCGGGTGCGTGGAGCTGGCACAGGAAGCACCTGGCTAGGCGCACGCACTGGAGGTCGGGTGCGGGGAGCCGGCACGGGTCGTACCGGACTGGGGAGGCGCACCGGAGGTCGGATGTGTGGAGCTGGCACAGGAAGCACCTAGCTAGGCGCACGCACTGGAGGTCGGGTGCGGGGAGTATGGCAGAGGTCCGGACCCGGACTGGACATCGGTGAAGCGGATTGCTCTGGCATGGGAGTGGAGACGACGACCGGACCCGGACTGGGCACCGGTGGAGCGGACTGCTCTGGCATGGGGGTGGAGTAGACGACCAGACCCGGACTGGACATCGGTGAAGCGGATTGCTCTGGCATGGGAGTGGAGACGACGACCGGACCCGGACTGGGTACCGGTGGAGCGCACTGCTCCGGCCTGGGAGTGGAGTAGACGACCGGACCTGGACTGGACCACTCCGCCATCTCCCTCTCGACCTCTTCCTCTATCTCCACCAATTCCTCCAGAACCTCTCCAAAATGCTCCTCCAGATACTCCTCCTCCACCTTGCTCTGAGCCCCCCATCTATACATCGGCCTCTCCATACTCCATATGGGGAGTGGTACTGGCTCGTCTTCTTCGCGGCCAGACCACCCCCATAGCCCCCCACCAACATTTTCTTGGGGTTGTTTGCGGGCGTTTCCCCGTCTCGCGCATCGCGCATAACGCAGCAGCACCTCCTCTCTCTCCGTCTCTCCCCAGTTACGCTGCTTGGTCTGGTAGTGCTGGGTCGTTCTGTCACGAGCGGGTGCACACACAGACCAAGACGCAGCGCAGGGATAGTAGTTCAACATTGAATTTAGTTATACTATGTAATAAATATATATTACTATGTATACATCAACACAAATGAACAAACTAACAATAACCAACAAAACAAACACACGATGTACTAACGTCACGTTGACCAACACAAACGAACGGACGTAACAAGCTCACTTACTTTTCACCGTGACTGCGAAAATACATCGATATAACGATAACGACCCACAAACCAGTGTGAAAATCTACAAACCTATGTAGGATCTCTAATTAGAGACGATGCGCTACAGCTGCCTCTAATTAGGGATCCCACACAAACCACCACCAGAAAGAGAATGAAAAGACCTGTCAGACTCTGACCATGGTTACCTAGAGAAGCAAATAGGCTTCTCTATGGCCAGAGCCTGACAATTAAACATCATATAAACACTCTAAATAGGCTATATGTCATATTAAACATAATATAAACACTCTAAATAGGCTACATGTCATATTAAACATCCTATAAACACTTTAAATAGGCTACATGTCACCGCTTTCCGAGCCTATGCAACTAGGCAGAGCTGGGTTGTCACCAGAGGAATGGCAACACAGGATCAACATGAAGAGTTGCCCGCTAAAGAACCAGGCTCATCAAGAGGGGGAGAGTTCTCTGGTGGGTCTTTTGGAGAACTTTTCTTCTCCTCCTACTCGCATCCCTTTTCATGCCATTCTACTGTGGGGCACCCAATCTAAATCTCTCCAGGTCCTCATTGACTCTTGGGCCGATGAGAGCTTTTTGGACGCCTTCCTGGCTTCAGAGCTGAACATCCCCACTCAGAACCTCTCCATTCCCATGAATGTTAGAGCGCTGGACGGGCGCTCTATAGGCCGGGTCACCCATAATACCACTCCCATCAACCTATGGGTGTCAGGAAATCAATCCAACAATTCCTGCTCATCAAGTCCCCGCAGATTCCAGTGGTTCTGGGTTTCTTCTGGCTCCAGTGACACAATTCCTTCATTGACTTGTCAACGGGGGCCATCATGGGCTAGTGTCCGTTCTGCCACGGCCATTGTCTGAAGTCGGCGCAATCACCCCGGGACGTCCTCCTGGGGGCGTGGAAGTTGCACCGGACCTCTCCGCCATTCCTGCGGAGTACCAGGACCTCTGGGAGGTGTTCAGTAAGGACCGGGCTACTTCACTTCCGCCGCACCGTCCCTATGACTGCGGGATTGACCTTCTCCCTATTACCACGCTGCCCCGGGGACATCTGTAGGCAATGGAGACCTACATTGGGGACTCCCTAGCTGCAGGATTTATCAGTCCCTCTTCCTTTCCCACCGGCGCAGGGTTTTTCTTTGTGGAGAAGAAGGACAAGACCCTGCCCCTGCATTGACTACGCCTTCGAGCCACTCCAGGGGGGCACTGTTTTCTCCAAGCTGGATTTACGGAACGTCTATCACCCGGTGCAGATTCGAGAGGGGGACAAGTGGAAGACTGCCTTCAACACGGCCAGCGGCCACTACGAGTATCTGGTCATGCCTTTTAGCCTCACCAACGCCCCGGCTGTGTTCCAGGCGCTGGTGAATGATGTTCGCCGTGACATGTTGAACCGGTTTGTTTTCGTCTACATAGATGACATCCTCATCTTCTACCGCTCCCCCCAAGAACACGTGCTTCACAACCAACAGGTTCTCCAGCGCCTTCTGTAGAATCAGCTGTTCCTGAAAGGCGGAGAAGTGCGAGTTCCATCACTCAACCATTCCCTTTCTGGGCTACATCATCTCTGCTGGGAGTGTCCAGATGGATCCCGGGAAGGTGAGAGAGGTGGTTGATTGGCCCCAGCCTACATCCAGGGTGCAGCTGCAACGCTTCCTGGGGTTTTCCAACTTTTATCGCTGCTTTATCCGAGGTTACAGCACCCTAGTCTCCCCCTGTACGCACTCACCTCCACCAAGGTTCCGTACATGTGGTCCGCGGCTGCTGACCGGGTGTTTCGAGACCTCAAACACTGCTTCACCACAGCCCCTATCTTGGTTCATCCTGATCCTTCTCGTCAGTTCGTGGTGGAGGACGATGCTTCGGATATCGGAGTAGGGGCGGTCCTGTCCCAACGTTCTGCCCAGGACCTTAAGCTGCACCACCATGGAGAGGAACAACGACGTGGGGATCACTAAAACCTGGAGTATCTCCGCACCGCCAAGTGCTTCAACTCCAGGCAAGCGAGATGGACCCTGCTGTTTACAGGTTCAATTTTTCCCTCTCCTACTGGCCGGGGTTCAATAACATCAAGCCGGATGCCCTGTCTCGCACTATAGCCCCACAGGTCCCACCCTGGAGCCCGAGACCATGCTTCCCACCTCGTGCCTGGTGACGGCACTCAGCTGGGGTATAGGGAAACAGGTCCGGGAGGCGCAGCAGTCTCAGCCGAACCCTGGAGGGGGCCCAGATGACCTGATGTTTGTGCCTGACGCTGTCCGCTCCGCAGTCCTGGAGGGGGCCCATTCCTCCAGGCTGGCCTGCCATGGTGTCTGCCCGGGGTCCCCAGTTCTCTTCCCGGTTCTGGAAGACGTTCTGCACGCTTATTGGGTTGTCGGCCAGCCTGTCCTCCGGTTTCCATCCCCAGTCCAACGGTCAGTCAGAGCGAGCCAACCAGAGACGACCCTTCGCTGCCTAGTCTCTGCCAACCCCACCACCTGGAGTCAGCAGTGTGGGTCGAGTATGCCCGCAACACCCTTCCTTGCTCCGCCACAGGGCTCTCGCCCTTTGAGTGCTCTCTGGGCTATAAGCCCCCACTCTTCCCCGAGCAAGAGGAGGAGGTCAGCGTACCTTCAGCCCAGATGTTAGTCCGACGCTGTCGTTGTACCTTGGGGAGAGTCCGGTCGGCCCTTCTCAAGAATACCTCCAGGTATCGACGACAGGCGGACCACCACCGGACCCCGGCTCCCCGGTATCGAGTAGGGAAGAAGGTTTGGCTATCCACCTGTGATCTATTTCCCCCCCGATTTATTGGCCCTTTCCCCATTTACAGTATTATTAGCCCCTCTGCTGTACGCCTTCTGTTGCCCCGGAACCCTTCGTATTCATCCCACCTTTCATGTGTCTAGGTTTAAACCTATGTCTCACAGCCCTTTGTCCCGTTTCCAGGCCTTACCCCTGTTCCCCGGCTCATCGACGGCCAACCGGTGTACACGGTGGTCCTGAAGGTTCGACGTTGGGGCAGGGGATTCCAGTACCTGGTTGACTGGGAGGGGAACGGTCCGGAGGAGAGGTGCTGGGTCCTGGCTAGGGACATCCTGGGTCCAGACGTCATCTCTGAGTTCCACCACTGGAATCCCGGTCAGCCAGGTATGCGCCCAGGTAGGACGCCAGGTGGCACCCGTAGAGGGGTGGGGGGGGGGGGGTACTGTCACACCCTGATCTGTTTCACCTGTCTGTGTGCTTGTCTCCACCCCCTCCAGGTGTCGCCCGTCTTCCCCATTATCCCCTGGGTACTTTAACCTGTGTTCTCTGTTTGGCTGTTGATAGTTCGGTTTGCTTGTCAAGCCTACCAGCGTTCCCCCTTTGCTCCAGCCTTGTTGTTAGTTATTGTCTTCTAGTTTTCCCGGTATTGATCATTCCTGCCTGCCCTGACCCTGAGCCTGCCTGCTGTCTTGTACCTTTACCCCACTACTCTGGATTACCGAACTCTGCTTGCCCCTGACCTGTCTTTAGCCTACCCCTGTTGGTTTAATAAACATTATTATTCCGACGTTGTCTGCGCGTGGGTCTTACCTTCAAACGTGATACAGATAGCTATAGCTATACTGAACCAAAAATGAATGTAACATGCAACAATTTCGAAGATTTTGCTGAGTTACAGTTCATATCAGGAAATCCGTCAATTTAAATAAATAAATTAGTACCTAATCCATGGATTTCACAAGACTGGATTTCACATGACTGGGCAGGGATACCCAGAAAATAGCAAATTATGTTTGCCAACTAACTTTACATTTATGAAATTGTCCAAAAACGAATGTAGGAAAAAATGTACTTCAAATAATTTACAAGGTTTATAGACCTAACCCACAGCAGGCAGAAAGCCATTGCCAAAAGGGACTTTAGACTTGACTTAGACTTGGCCCTAAAAGACTTGAGACTTGACTTGGACTTTACCTCAAAGACTTGTGAACATCTCTGGAAGGAACTAGGCCAACATATTAAACATTCAGATTACATAGTAGGTTTAAGCCTTACATAGCATTTCTCAACTGTTTCGCTAGATGGCAGTGAGTACGAGAGAGAATGCCAGACCACTGAGCAAGCCATGAACAGCTTGCTAGACTGACTTACGCTATTTATTTAAGGTGACCATGCTTTGCAATGGAGTGGAAAGCCAATTATGTCCTGTGTTGACTCTTTATGGCTGCTGTTATTGTTTAAATATAGGCCTATAGGCTACTGCATTTGAAATGAGAAGTGCTTCTAAATCATAAAAGCCTAATTGCATTTTTCCTTACTGATATGCAAATGTGTATCGAGTTAATTAATTAAAATTGCTAAGGACATCAATTTGTGACAGACTAGGATACTTCGATACTTGACTAGGATACTTCGCTCTTGAGAACACTTTCTAAAGTAAATTAGCGAACATAAAATCCCACGAAACACTGTTCGGTTTTAATAACCCCACATATTGAATAGCCCACATATACGTTATTCTGGTAGTGTGTTTTAGGGCAAGGTGGGGTGTATGGACTATTGCAGATGGCTTTACCGGTCGTGCATTGTTTTCATTTAGCTTCTCATTAAATGAAAATAGTGTCTAGTGTAATTGGATAGGGCAGTCCGTAGCTCCGTCTCTGCATGCATCTCTCTCTCTCTCTGGTTTATTGTCACTCTGACATCAGGACTATTGCAGTTGAAGGCTCTCTCTCCGACAGGGATATATCATTTTCAGCTACTATTTCCCAGAGGCTTTTTACACACCATACCAAGGTAAGACTTGGCTATTGCATAAATATGTAGTTCTGCAACCCTTAGGCACGCACGATATGAATGCGGTCTTTGAGACAAACTGTACAGTAGCCTTTACTGTCTCAGTCTACTATAATTATCTGTCACTGCAAGATGTCTCTCTGATATTGATATTCACACATTAAATGACATTATCGCCGGCCAGGTTTTTCTGAACTTCCACAAAGAACTATCGGACGTAGATTGAAAGCGGCCGTGTAGGCACAATTTCACCCGTTCACAGCGCGGAGCTGCACACATAATCGCTTCTATACATCGTTAAAAACATTCAGTAGGCTAGGGGATAAACTATTTCGTAACATATTTACACGTATTGAAGTAACTGTATCATCTGCGTTTGTTTTATTTCTCTTTTAATGTTATTGCGGGTGCTGAGGTGTTTGCTCGCATGACTCTGTGTATGATAAGCGACTGACTGGTCTAGAACTGTTACAGCAATAGTAGCATATCGAAGTTGAAGTCGCTCTGCTGGCGGGCAGCGGGCTGTGATTCGATCCTAGTGCTACGATGTTTCCGTGGCATATGTAGTTTATTGAGAGTAAACACATAGTTATCTATTTTTTGGGGAGCCGCTGGGCTAAAAGCCGATGCAGTGACACCGGCGAGTCTCCACGACCTCGCAGCGTAGCACGAGTATGGAGCGATTTCAGTGCCAACAGAAATTGTATTTGAATTCCATAATTTTGAATTTGTATTAGGATATTGCATTTTTATGTAATATATGTTTATTTATAATGCACAAATTGAATCACATAATTCATAATTTTAATTTGTATTTTATGATTTGAAACTGAATGTAATTGATATTGCAGCTTTAAATTTAGTTTAATTGAATATTCAAATGTAATATTTATATATTCAGTTTCATTATGGTAAATTCTATATAGCATTCATTGTCTGTGTATCAACTTTACAAACTAGTATTGCACGTTTATGAACGTTTCATATATTCAACTTTTCAGATGCATTCAGATTTAGTTCAAATTCAGTTCTCTAAATTCAGTTTAAAACCAGAGACAACATTTTGGTACTTTGCCAGTACCAAGACCCTGCGGTAAAAAAAAGCTCATGTGGAATGTTGAACTTATTGTCTTCCTATGAGTTTGACTCTAGCTTTTGAACCGTTTTGACTCTAAGCTATTATGACCCCATTCCCAAAACACACAGGCTGCAAATCTGCTGTTTGCATGACAGGCTGTGCTCGTTCTGCATCATTCATCTTTAGGTATAATTGATCACAATTGTATTGATCCAATTATGAACTATCTTAGAGAGAGACATTATTTATACACACTATTGGCCTACTTATGTTGTTTTGACCATTTAAATAATCAAGTCATGATGATTCTGATCTGTTATAAGGTGTATAAGCCTCTCTGTGTTTGTGTTGTAAAAGTAGGCTTTGTGAGGAGGCCTACAGCCTAAGCTCTGAACCACAAGCCCTATTAACGGTTTAGATACTGCCTACAGCCTAAGCTCTGAACCACAAGGCCTATTAACGGTTTAGATACTGTCTACAGCCTAAGCTCTGAACCACAAGCCCTATTAACGGTTTAGATACTGCCTACAGCCTAAGCTCTGAACCACAAGCCCTATTAATGGTTTAGATACTGCCTACAGCCTAAGCTCTGAATCACAAGCCCTATTAACGGCTTAGATACTGCCTACAGTCTAAGCTCTGAACCACAAGCCCTATTAACGGCTTAGATACTGCCTACAGCCTAAGCTCTGAACCACAAGCCCTATTTACGGCTTAGATACTGCCTACAGCCTAAGCTCTGAACCACAAGCCCTATTAACGGCTTAGATACTGCCTACAGCCTAAGCTCTGAACCACAAGCCCTATTAACGGCTTAGATACTGCCTACAGCCTAAGCTCTGAACCACAAGCCCTATTAACGGCTTAGATACTGCCTACAGCCTAAGCTCTGAACCACAAGCCCTATTAACGGCTTAGATACTGCCTACAGCCTAAGCTCTGAACCACAAGCCCTATTAACGGCTTAGATACTGCCTACAGCCTAAGCTCTGAACCACAAGCCCTATTAACAGCTTAGATTCTGCATGCACGATTTCATCACTGCCTGGGTTTTAATTGGAATTTGGTTGTAGGCCTATTTGTAACTCGTTCACATTATTTTATCAAATGACTTCAAAAATAAAATGTAATAGTAGAAGAAGCGTTCATGTATAATTATAATTATTATTATTTTTATTATATATATTTTTTACCCCTTTTTCTCCCAAATTTCGTGGCATCCAATTGGTAGTTACAGTCTTGTCCCATCGCTGCAACTCCTGTACGGACTCGGGAGAGGCGAAGGTTGAGAGCAGTGCGTCCTCCGAAACACGATCTCGCCAAGCCGCACAGCTTCTTTGACACAATGCTCACTCAGAAGGAACTTGAAGCTTTCCACCTTCTCCACTGCGGTCCCGTCAATGTGGATAGGGGCGTGCCCTCTCTGCTGTTTCCTGAAGTCCACGATCAGCTCCTTCTTTTTGTTGACGTTGAGGGAGAGGTTATTTTCCTGGCCCCACTCGGCCAGGGCCCTCACCTCCTCCCTGTAGGCTCGTCATTGTTGGTAATCAGGCCTACTATGGTTGTGTTGTCTGCAAACTTGATGATTGAGATGGAGGCGTGTGTGTCCAAGCAGTCATGGGTGAACAGGGAGTAAAGGAGGGTGCTGGGCACACACCCTTGTGGGGCCCCTGTGTTGAGGATCAGTGAAGTGGAGGTGTTGTTTCCTACCTTCACCACTTGGGGGAGGCCGGTCAGGAAGTCCAGGACCCAGTTGCACAGGGTGGGGTTCAGACCCAGGGCCCCGAGCTTGATGATGAGCTT